>PVHP010010027.1:0-48431 GCA_004024765.1 Zapus hudsonius | reverse complement strand
TCTCTCTCTCTCTCTCTCTCTCTCTCTCTCTCTCTCTCTCTCTCTCTCTCTCTCTCTCTTTGTGTGTCTCCTTTCTCTCTGCTTGCAAGTACATAAATACAAATATTAAAAAAATTTCTTTGAAAGAATGTGTGAGAAAGCTTGGTGCAGTGAAAAGATATACTTCTGAAAAAATTGCAGAACTATGTAAGCTTATTGAGGAATATTTTTTGAATTCGGGCAAAGATCTCTGGACTTATATCTTGAAATGTCAAGGGTCTGCTGTATTTCTGAAACCATGACATTCAAAGCTTTCTCACAGATAATGTCAGTTATGATTGAATGTGCCATCTTTTAAACTTTGTTATCTTGGTTTGAGGAACCTCATTTCTCGGAAGGAAATAAAACCCTGTGAGGTTTCCATGGAGAGGAAGCATTCACCGTCGTATTATCCTGTACCATGCAGTCTAATATAATGCAGCATTTAAGTTCAAATAATGAAAATAAATGTTCAAAACATCATACATGCTTATGTGACTTGTACACATGCCACTTTAAAAAAATCCCGTATGGAATTCATCTGGATAGGGATATTTTTTAAACGTGCTTCCTCTCACCCCACCAACACTTACACTGTAGTTTAATAGTGTCCTATTTGGTTTTCTTTAAGGTTAGAAATTGAGGAATTCAGGAGTGAGGTTTTACCCTTAATAATTAGTTGGGTGTAGTTTATTTGTACTTTACTATTCTAAATGCTTGACTGGTCTTCAGGTTTTAGACTTGCCTGGTAGATAAGGCTTGAATAGGAGTAGTTAAAAGACAGATGTGAAGTAGAGGTGGGGAGGAGAGAAGAGCTATGAGAACAATGAGCTTCAGGAGGTTTGAAGTTCAAGTTACAGTTGGAGAATAGTGTACTGACCAGCAATAACTTTTGTTCAAAGAGGCAGCATGGAGCCGGGCGTGCTGGTGCACAGCTTTAAACCCAGCACTTGGGAGGTGGACAGATGTACAAGGATCACTGTGAGTTTGAGGCCAGCTTGGGACTCCAGAGTGAATTCCAGGTCAGCCTGGGCTAGAGTGAGACAGTACCTCAGAAAAAAAATGGTATGCCAGATGTGATGGAGTGCACCTTTCATCCCAGCCAGCACTCAGGAGGTAGAGGAGTTGGAGGGCATCCTGAGACTATATAGTGGATTCCAGGTCAGCCTGGTCCAGAGTGAGACCCTATCTTGGAAAAAAAAAAGAAGCAGTATGACCATCAGATACAAAATAGTTTTTGAAATTTTAGGCAATAAACTCTTCAGTGATGGGGAAATAATATAAGTACTAAAGTGTGGTGGTTTGTATATGAGCATGTACAGGTGCATGCATATGGCATGTATGTATTTGTATCATATGTAAATGAATGTGTGATCTTTGCTTTAAAGTAAAGTGGAAGAGGGATGTTATAGCAGTTAATTTTCATAAGGAGAGGCTGCTTCGCAGGAAATGTGCCTGTACTCTATTGATTTATTGAGACCCTACTGGGTTTTAAAGGTAAACTGTTTGTACCGTTATGCCCCTTGGCATCAGAAGTCATACATGTCAGAGATGATGTGAATTATAAAATCTTAAAAATTCGTCCTAAGAAAAACTAAACAAGGGCTTACACAACTGGAATTGCTAGATTTTTCTGTCACCTTTGAAGACACTGATAAAGACTGACTCATACTTTCTTCATTTTAGCACAAGTTGGCATTTTAACTTTTCCACCTGTATTTTGTTGCCTAAATATGTAACAATGGAAATATCTGGAATTCAATTTCATCCTTTCAGGTGGGCCACCAATTGTTAATCCAGGGGGCAATAAAGCCCACTTTGAAGAGGAGGACATCCCTTCAGCATTCAGGTCCCTTACTTCAGAGTCCGCACTCTTCCTGCTGTCCCAGTGCAGATCACCTGGCCCAGTGGTTGTCATCTCTCAAACAATTGCAGGTTAATGGGCAGCAGTTTTGACCCAGAGATTTTATTTCATTTCTTTCTGTGCCTTCTCCATCTGCTCACACCAGTCCATTTCTTTTTTCTTTTTTTAATCTGAATATTTTTTAAAATTGTCCATAATAAGTTACAATATTTAGTGGGCAAGCAATGAGTTGTTATCCCCAATTCCCCACTGCCCCCCCCTCCCCACTCCGCTGGATAACCTCCTCCATGGGTCGTCTGGATCAGTCCTTGTGACAGGACCATGGATAACCTAGTATTCAGCCAGGTTCTCCTGGCCGTGCCTCTGGATAATCTTCCCCACCACGGCTCTCAACTGCATATAGTCTTTCCCAATTGGCTTCTTTCATTTAGCAATGAGCATTTATGTTTCCTACCTGTCTTTCATGGCTTGATAGCCCCGTGGCTTCATACATGTAGATATTTCGGAGGGTGTGTGCTTTTGGCTAACAACCAGCCCATGCCACTGGCTAGGAATTGTGTTATCTGAGATGTTTGTGATCTATACAAGCCAGCAAGGTGGGTACTTAAGATTTTCTGCTTATAGGCAAGTTAGTAGGTGCTGAGACATCGTGTGTAAGATTACTGAATGAGTGAGGCTAGGATGTGAGTTCATGTGAAAACTGTGTCTGAATCACTTTTTTTTCTTGCCTCAAGAATCTGCATGTGATGGAGACTTGCCGGGGAGTGCCAAGGCCAATCAGATGCTATTTGTTGATTGAGTAAACTTGCTCTGAAGTTATTCATACTCTAGCTGATATAATTTTGGGTTTATGTGGTGTCTGAATGAAGTACACAACCCAGCTTTCAAGAATAATCAGAACTCCATCATGTTTCCTACATGTGCTGACAGAAGGTAATTATCTGGAATAACCATTTTTAATCATATTTGATTTAAAAAAACTGAGAACATCTTAAAATCACGAGGAACTATATTATTGATATGCCTAATTATATTCCTCTGAAGTAATTCTTGAGTGTGGTGGTGTGCACCTGTAGTCTCAGAGTTTGGTCCCTGGACTGCATGAGACTCAGTCTCACGGACCCTTCACAAACAATGTCTCCTTGACTTGCTTCTCATTTCTTCTGGTCATACAAATTGGGATATTTATAGAAAGTAAGGAAGTTCCAGTGGGTAATTAAGATACTAATTATTTTTGGCTTGTTTTCTACTTATTCTCAGCTGTCGATAGCCTAGAACCTTGCTTTCCCACACTTGATCGTAGTCAGCATTTGGTGAAGCAGTCACGAAAAGCATCTCTGTGGCACACAAGTTTTCAGGAGTGCTGTTTGCTGACGCCTACCTAGCCTCACCCTGGAAAGCACAATTGGCTGTCCTGTTTGAACTTAAAATCTATGGAAGGCTTCCCTTCCCTTCACATTTTGGCGACATAAAGGGGAATTTTGTTGTAACTACTACTTCAAACATTTTCACGAATTAAAAAAATTTGAGCTTTCATGCTTTCTTAAAGGAGTGCATGTGTCATTTTCATGTAGATACACCGGTTAGTCTCTTTTTTGTATTTTTTATCTTTGTTGTCCAAAATTAGGTACATTGAATGAGCAAAGATTGTGTTAATATTCCCATTTCCCTCCTCCCTGTCCCCGTCCACTGGGTATCCATCCGTGGGCTTTTATCTTATTTTATAGTTGTCATCACTGTACTTTCTCATATTAACCACTAAGTGGCAGCAAAAGAACACAGATTTCTATTTTGCTTTTGTCCCCACAAAAATGCAGCAAAAGCAATTCCTTGGATTTCATGGGTAATGAGGGGTGGGGGGTGGGGAATGCAATGATTAAAACCTGATGAGACGTGGATGTAGCTCAGTTTGTGGAGTGTTAGTGGGGCATGGCCACAGACACCTGTAATGTCAATACTTCAGAGGTAGGAAGCTCAGAAGTTCTGTGGCATCCTCAGCTATGTAGAGTTTGAGGCCAGCCTGGGATACATGAAAGTCTGTTTATAAATTAAATAAAGATATATCACTATAACAGAAGAAACCTGAACAAATACTGTGACTAAACATGTTATCCTAAGTGTAAAAGTTGCATTTGTGCTTTATTTTCAAAGCTGCCATCTGCATGTCTCCCTTTTCTGCTTCATTTAGCCATGGGAATCTTTTCAAGATCTCTATGCAATTACTTTCCTATTTATAATATATGTTAAAAAACCCCAGGTCATATATTAAGAAAAATTTGGTTTCAACACAACCTAAAGCAGAAGTATAGAGACCCCCCAAGACCTCAACAATAAAGCAGCCTTAATACTCACCCACCATGACTCAGAGAACTGAGTGGAAGAGGGGGCGGAAAGATTGTAAGAGCCATGGTGGGGGAGAATATCCAGAGACATTGTCCCCTCAGTAGCAACATACAAAGGGGGGGTGGAACAGGGTTGACTCCTAGGCTATCCATAACCCCCTACCCCATGGACTGATCCACAGAGGAGGATATCCAACTGATTGGGAACAGGGATGAGGGAAATCGGGGAATTGGGGACACCAGCACATTATTTGCTCATTCAGTGTATCTAATTATGGATAATAAAGATATAAAAACACACAAAAAAGAAAAATTTGGGAATGAAAGAAAGGAATCACTTTCTTTTTGCTTTTGTATATGTGTATGTGTGAGGTGTATGTGTGTATGGTGTATATTCTAATTTTGGTTTTGTGCATGTGTGTGGTGTACACACGTGTATGTGCCCTTATGTACTTAACCATGGCAGGGGCACTTACCTGTGTCAGGGGCACTTACCTGTTGCAGGGGCACTTACTTACCTGTGGCAGGAGCACTTACTTACCTGTGGCAGGGGCACGTACTTACCTGTGGCAGGAGCACTTACCTGTGGAGGGGCCCTTACCTGTGGTAGAGGCACTTACCTGTGGAGGGGCACTTACCTGTGGCAGGGGCACTTACCTGTGGAGGGGCACTTACTCACCTGTGGCAGGGGTACTTACTTACCTGTGGCAGGGACACTTACTCACCTGTGGCAGGGACACTTGCCTGAAGTGGCTGGAGCCACATATTGGGTATCCCCCTCCATTCCTCTCTACCCATCCTTATTTGAGCCAGAGCCTCATTGCTATGGGAGCTTGCTGGTTTTTCCCTGCTCTCTGTTCCCCTTTCTTGGACTGAGGTTACCATCACACATAGACTTGCTGTTTAAGTGGGGTCTGGGGATTTCAACTCTGGTGGCTTATGGCCCCCTCAGGCCCGCATGCTTGCACAGGAAGCTCACTTAACCTCTGAGCCATCTCTCCAGCCCCTCTTTTTCTTGATAATCAATTTTAAAGAACATTCTTTAGAGAAAAATTGAATTTGGCAATCTTGTTCATAGACAAAAGTTTTTCTTAAAAAACAAACAAACACTACAGAGTTGTTAAGTTCTCTGTAGCCTCTGTATTTCTGTTTCTATTGCTGTGGAGAGGGAGTGGGAAGATTATAAGAGCCACAGGGTGGGCAGAAATATCCTGAGGTACATCCCCCACTGAAGCTAACTGAAACTAACTACCTCACAGGGAACACCAAGGACCCTACTGAGGGGGGCTGTGGTAGTTTGAATAATGTCCCCCAATAGAATTTTTTAAAATTGTGTTTATTAAATTGTTAATTGTCTCCAGCCAGTTCTGGCTGGAGGAGGTGTGTCACCTTGGCCAGATCCTAGGGTTCAGCCCTAAGGTGTTTCTGGGGTGGGTCCGGAATTCTAGCTATACATATGCAAAAAGAAGTCTGAGCTCAAGCCTGGAGTTCCTCTTGTTTGACAGTTTTGGAATGTGCTTGCTTGCTTGAGGTGCTGGTGGTGGTTTTGTCTGTCTCTGCTTGGATCTATGAAAGGGGGCCAGCCTTTTACTTTAACATCTCCTGGGTCTGTTACTTTAATAAATACTTTCCTCCCCCAAAATTGTGCCTGGTTTGGAGATTCATCCCAGTGACGTGTGACTGACTACAACAGGGGCACTGAGGAAAATGGGGACCAGGAGTGAGGGGATACAAGACTATCACCTATGTAAAACAATATTTATATATATAAATTGAAGAAAAAAAAAGGGACTCAGTAGAGGGAGGATTTAGGAAGGGGAAAAAGAGGGTGGTGGGAAGTGAATAGAATCATGATATACAGTTAATATTTATGGAAGTTGCCAATAAAAAAAATAAAAAAAACCCAAGCATTTTCCTTTTCCAAAAGGGGAAAAAAATCCCAAATCCCAAAGTTGTTTAGCAAGGTGATGGGGGGAGTGGCTCAGTGGATCAAGTGTTTGTGTCAGGACGCATCCCCCAAACCCATATCAACCTCTGGCCTCCACATGCACCCACACAAACCAAACTTTCCAGTGAGTCCCATGTGCTAGTATTTGAAAGCTTCACTGTGCTCCAGAGCTGCGAACCGCTAGCAGAGGCTGCTGTCAAGAACAACTTTCACAGCACAAACCACACAAGAGTACTTGTCCTGTTTCTATCACCTCTTCCAAAAGGGAAGCCAAACGAAAAACCACACTGATTATCGTAGCTACCCATGGCTTTTCCCTGAGACCCTGGGCCTTTTCTTTGCTTCGGCATTAAGAAGGAAAAGCTGATTCCTTCCTACCAGCCTACTCACTCTGCTATTAAAAGAAACATAAAAATGAACAGGATTTATCGCGACTGACTCAGATAAGGCTGAGGTTTTAAATATTGACATAAAATGATAAATAGTTTTTCTTAACTTGAACGTGAAACTACTTGATAATTATAGGTCTTGAGAAATTAGTGGTTTCTCTATCCTGTCTGAAATTATAAAAAAGAAAGCTTATGTCTCAAAACATTCAAATTATATATAGTAATATATATATATATATATATATATATTAATACACACACACACACACACACACACACACACACACACACACACACCCTTCAGGAAAATCAGTCACAGTATCAGAATGAAGGATATTGACCTAGGGGATTCTGACTTGACCCCAGCTAGATGGAATGTTCAAATTTTCTTTTAATTTCATTGAATTTCACTTTTCTTAGTTATAAAAGCCAGGCACCTTATCTACTACTTTGAAGTTCCTTATTCATGTCTCAAATTAATCCTGACGCAGGCTTCAGAAATTTCAACTGGCTGTAGACTAGCTTTAGAAATAGTCTAACTACAGATCACGGATTTGCTGGGTGAATAGAAAAGAATGCTGATGTCACTATCAACTGCGTTTGTTTTCTTTGATGGAACCTAGGTTTACATCCACGTTTGATATGTCCTTGCTACTTGACAAATACTTGCTCAGAGTGAATGAATTTGAAAGGTTGAAAAATGGTTTCTGGGGATTGGGGAGATGGCTCCACTCTTGAGAGCACTTTCGATGAAGCACCAGGGCCTGAGGTGGCCAGAGAGACCACTCAAGTTTGATCCCCAGGATCCACATTAAAACCAGCTGGGCATGGCCAAGGCATGTCTCTAACGCCAGTCCCACAGGGAAGCAGAGACTTGAGAACCGCCAGACTTCATTAAAAGAATGACAAACACTGCTATTAGTAAAATGAACCAGCTTAAATAAGAATGGCCTCAAAGCAATGGAGCGGGAACCTGACATTCATAACACACACACACACACACACACACACACACACACACACACACACACACACACGTGATTTCTTGGCCTGAGGATACGGCTCAGTGGATAAAATACTTGCTCTGAAAGCCTGGCACCTGAATCCAGATAACCAGAATCTGTTGACAAACTAGAAGCCATGGTGGGATTCCATAATCCTAGTGAGCTGACTGTAAGATCTTGGCCATTGCATCACAATGAACAAAGACGAGAATGAGATTCACTGTCTCTAATGAGGTGGAAGGTGAAGACCAATCCCAGAAAGTTGTCCTCTGACCTCTACATGTGCACAGTGGCACACACACACACACACACGTACACACACGCACACATGCCCACATAATACACATACATACACACATGTGCACACACAGAGGCACACACGCAATGCATATATACACATGCACACACATGCCTACATACACATATGTGTGCACACACACAGAGGCACACACATATACACACAGAATTCCTGGAGCTAGAGATGGGCCAGGCTTGCAGAGGTATTCCTGGGGTTGGGGCTTCCTACTTCTTTTTCTTTTTCTGTTTTTTTTTTTGGTTTTTCGAGGTAGGGTCTCGCTCTAGCCCAGGCTGACCTGGAATTCACTATGTAGTCTCAGGGTGGCCTTGAACTCACGGCATTTCTCCTACCTCTGCCTCCCAAGTGCTGGGACTAATGGCGTGTGCCACCACACCCAGCCCCTACTTCTTTTTCTACCCTTAGAGGTGGAGTGGTCAAGTGGTCATGGTTTTGTTGCTATTATTATCATTATTACTTTTTTTTTTAGCTTGCTATATGTGGTGGTTTGATTCAGGTGTACCTCATAAACTTATACGTTCTGAATGCTTGATCCCCACCAGCTGGTGGCAATTTGGGAGTTAGTGCCCCCTGGAGCTGTGTTGTTGGGGGTGGACTTAGAGGTGTTATAATCAGCTTTTCCTTGCCAGTGTTTGGCACATACTCCTGCTGCTGATGTCCTGATGTTGGCCAGGAGGTAATGTCCAGCTTCTGCTCATGCTGCATTTTCCCAGCCATCATGGGACTTCCCCTTGAGTCTATAAGCCAAAATTAACACTTTTCTCACATAAGCTACTTCATGGCGGGTACTTTGTGCCAGAAATAGTAAAGGGACTAAACAGTAAATTTGTACCAAGAAGTGGGTTGTTCCTGGTAGAAACTCGACTGTGTGGCTTTTTAGTCTTTTGAGATTGATTTGTGGGGAGGAATATGAAGGATTTGAAACCTTGTTCTAAGAGATACCTTGCAGTGCTGAAGACAGAGTTTCATTCCGGTCAGAGTTAAAAGCCCTGGATGCAGTAAGAACTATGGACTTGAAAGTTTGGCTTATGTGGGGAAGAAAGAGCTTTGTTGGGACTGGTCTAGAAGCAGTTTGTGTGAGAGACTTGCTGCGTCTGCCTGCCTGTGTCCTGAGAACTTGTGCAGGGTTGCTTTGTGTGGAAATGGACTGGTGTGAGCAGATGGAGATGGCACAGAAAGAAAAGAGATCTTTGGGCTGAAACTGCTGCCCATTCAGCCGCTATTAGTTGAGAGATGACAACCAGTGAGATAGGGCCAAATGATCTGCATTGGAACAACAGGAAGAATGCAGACTCTTTGAAGTAAGGGGCCTGAATGCTGAATGTTGAAGTTTTCCTGCTCTTCAAAGTTGGCTTTGCTTTCTCCCTGGATCCATAAATTGGTGGCCCACCTGAAGGGGTGGAATTTGAACTCTAGAGACTTGCCAATGATTAGAATTTTGTCAAAGCTGCAATTCACAGAGGTTGGTGCTTTCCCTGTTTGCATGAAATCTCATATTGGTTTACTCCTTCTTTGCTGTGCCCAATCCCATCTTTTCAGTATGAATGTTCATTCTGTCCAGTATGGTGTTTTTTTTTGTGTTATTAACATGCAGTTAAAAGACTTTGAATTATGAGGATGTTTGAACATCATTGGGATTGCTAAAAACTATGGCGACTTTTGAAATTGCACCGTATCACCAAGGCTGACCCAAGACTCACAGTTGCCTTGCTTGCTGCCATGCTCAGCTCAGGAATTTATTGTGATGCCATCGGAAGCTTGGGCAATAGGGGTTCATGTCACATGGATCTGATTTTTGGAACCTCTTACCTTCCTGTTCCCTATGATCTCCATGAAAAGGATTTGAGTTAGAAACAGACAATGAAGTGTAAAAGAGAGTTAGAGGTTCCTACAGAATCAGTAGATCCTTCTCAAAAGGCAAGTGTGGTTAATGGCCCAAGGAATCAGTGTGCACATTTTACATGAGCTGTATATGGTGTCTGAAGGTTTTAGAACAGACAGCTTTCCTGAGGAGTATTTCATTGTCCAGGTGATTGACCGGCTTGTTTCAACTGACTATTATGGGAGGGGACAATGGAATATTCTCATTTATCAATAGCTCTCATGCCATCAGTAATCATAAAGTTTAGGGCTCCTGGAACCAGGCTTAGATAGTTATCAATTAATGGCCTTCTGGGTGGTTCAGGATGCAATATACTCTTCGAAGGCTGGGATGTCTCAGGTTCCATGTATCCTTCCCCTTCCCTTCCTGTTTTCCTTCTTTCTGCATATGTTTGTATGCAATGCTCTCTCTCTCTCTCCCTCTCTCTCTGTATGTGGTGTATGCACATGTATGCTGTGTCCATGTGGGATCCCAATGCCCTCACCTAAGGCAGAGCCGCTTGCCTGTGGTGGCCGGAGTAGTACACCAGGTGTCTGGCTCCATCACACTCCTTTCCTGCCAGTCATTCAAACTGAAATCTCTTACTGATCCCAGAGCTTGCTGGCTTTTTTTCCTCCCAAACTCTGAAGATTCTTCAGTCTCTGATTCCCTAAGGGACTGGGGTTCCAGACACTCATAACCATGCCCAGCTATTCATGTGGGCCCTGGGAATCTACTGTCAGTGGTTCCTGGAGTCTCCACAGGCCCCAATGCTTGCATAGGAAGTGCTGTTAACCCCTGGGCTAACTCTTCATCTCAAGGCCCATAATTCATGTCCTAAAATCCCTGCTGTTGGTCATGAGGGAGGGCAGGGTCCCTCCCTAATGTCTCCTCATCCTGCTAAGATCTAAGTAGTTACCTAACACAGTGTTCTCAAGATTGAGTTAATTTGAGTGGGGGCCCTCTTTTTCCTAGTAGAATAATACTTCAGGAGAACAGAAAAGCAGCTGGAAAGTGATCCTCACAGGTGATCTAGATTGTTATTATTATATGCACCAACTAAATAAAATATAAATCCTCCCAGGAGAAATATAATATTATTATTTAAGGCCTCATATTGTCTCTATAAGGAATTTTGCAAGTGTAATACTCAGGGCATAATAAAAGAAAACTACTCAAGAGACATGAATAAAACCTGACAGGAACAAGACAATGCAAATCAGCAAATGAGGGTTCCAGGTGTTGGAATTATCAGACACAAAATGTATCACACACACATATAATTTAAAAAAATTATTTATTTATTTGCAAGCAAAGAAGGGAGATAGAATGGGAGCACCAGGGCATCCAGCCACTGCATACAAACTCCAGATGCATGTGCCACTGTGCATCTAGCTTTACATGGGTACAAGGGAATCAAATTCAGATCGTTAGGCTTTGCAGGCAAGTGCCTTAACCACTGAGCAATCTCTCCAGTCTGACTTACTTTTTTTTTAATAAGAGGAGGAGAAAGAAACTGGGGTGGGAACAAAATTTGAATACATTGGAAACATGAAATTTCCTTAAATACTGAAATTTATTAATTCACAAAGAAGTCCTCCAAACCCTAAATAAGACAAAGAGAGAGAAAAAAAAAACACATTGAAATGTGGTGTTATAACAGTATTGCTAGAAATCAAAGTTTAGGAACAAAGGCAGTTAAAAATAAAAGAATGCCTTGAAAGAAATAACTGACCGAGATGATGAAAAGTTGAAGAGAATTAGATTTTTTTTGCACGTGTAGTATGTGTAGTGGTGTGTGTGTATGTGTGTGTGTGTATACGTGTGTTATGTGCACATCTATGAGCAGGTGCATGTGCCTGTGTGTGTGTGTGTGGAGGTCAAGGAATGCCAGGTGTCTTTCCTTTATCACTCATCTGCACATTTCCTTGATGTAGTCTCTTCTCTAAACAGGGAACTGTAATTTTCATGAGCCCCAATAATTCCCAGGACACTGATCCCCATAAGACTGAGGTTACAAACATATATGGATGGCTGTGCCCAATGATTTATGTAGGTCCTGTGTTATAAAATTCAGGCAGTTTCAGACCCTCATAGGCTCTCATGCTTACAGCAAGCATTCTTACCTGCTAAACCCTTTTCTTCAGTCCCTGGAATTAGATTTTAAGTGTTAAAAATAATAGTTGCTAACCTTAAATTCCAAACTCAGTGAAAGTATCCTTTAAGAATGAAGGTAAAGACCATTCAGGCAAGCACTGCTGAGAGAATTTATTAGCACTCCCACAAATGGAAATTCTAAAGGGTATGCTTTAGACAGAAGGAAAAAGGTTCTGGAAGATTTCCTTCTGCCTAAAGAATGATCAAATGGAAGTATAGAGATGAAGGGAAGAATCAGACAAAAGGGAAGAAAAGGAATTTGGGGGTAAATTTAAGTTGTTATTACTTCTTTTTTTTGGTTTTTCGAGGTAGGGTCTTGCTCTAGTCCAGGCTGACCTGGAATTCTTAAGTTGTTATTAACTGAAAAATAATCTTATGAATCTTGTGGCATTCTAAACAAGCCAACCAATAAATCAAAATATAAAAGTTACATGGATAAATGGTATACAACTTTTTAAAAACAGGGCTGAGGAGATGGCTCAGTGGATAAAATCATTTGCTTGCAAAGCCTGACAGCCTAGGTTTGATTCTGCAGTACCCATATAAAGGCAGATGCACAAAGTGGCACTTGCATCTGGAGTTTGTTTGCAATGGCAAGAGGCCTTGACATGCCCATGTGTTCTCTCTCTCTTTCTCTCTCACTTTGTCTCTGTCACTCTCTTGGAAATAGCTAAAATATTTTTTAAAAATAGTTCTTAAAGAGAGAAATGGAGTGAAAAGCAGAGTGCAAAAGTAGAAATTACAGGGCTGGTGAGATGGCTCAGTGATTAAGGCACTTGCCTCCAGTGCCTAAGACCCTGGGTTCAATTCCCCAGGACCCACATAAGCCAGACCCACAAGGTGGTGGCCCTGGATCTCCTCTCTCTCTCTCTCTCTCTCTGTATCTCTCTGCTTGAGAGTGAATAAATATTAAAAAACATGATCACAAAAAAGTAGAAATTACATATTTGTAAGGGGCTAGGATATAGCTCAGTTGGCAGAGTGCTTTCGTATCATGCACAAACCCCTGGGTTTAGTCCTCTGGGTTCAGTATCACATAAAACTAGGTATGATAGTGAATACCAATAATCTCAGTACTCCAGAGGTGGAGATAGGCAAATATGAAGTTCAGTATCATCCTTGGATACATAGAGAATTCAAGATCAACCTGGAATACACGAGATTCTGTCTTAATGGTCATGGGGTTGGTTGCTTGGCTCTTCTGTGCAGAATATTTCGTGGAGAATTCTCAGTAGGTTTTGTTTAGTGTCCATATATTTGTAGAGCTGGCTTTTATTTTGAAATATTTTTCTTTCTCCATCTATTATAAGGGATATTTTAAAAAATATTTTATTTATTCATTTTCAAGGAGAGAGAGAGAGAGAGAGAGAGAGAGAGAGAGAGAGAGAGAGAGAGAGAGAGAGAGAGAGAGAATGAGAACCAGGGCCACCACCTTGTGAGTCTGGCTTATGTGGGTCCTGGGGAATTGAACCCAGGGCCTTAGGCACTGGAGGCAAGTGCTTTAACCGCTGAGCCATCTCTCCAGCCCTATGAGGGATATTTTTGCAGGGTGCAATAGTTTTGGTTGAAAGCCTAAGTGATTTAGGCTTTGAAGTACACCAAGCCCTTCTCGCTCTCATGGTTTCCGTGGAGAAATCTGATGTAACTCTGATGGGTTTGCCTTTATACGTGATTTGTTGTTTTGCTCTTGCTGCTTTTAGAAGCCTCTCCTCACTTTCAATGTTTAGGGTTTTTACTGTAATGTGTCTTGGGGAGTTTCTTCTTTGGTCCTGCCTGTTTGGTATTCTGTGTGCTTCTTGTATCCAGATGGGATTCTCTTTTGCAAGATTGGGGAAATTTTCCTCAATAATTTTGTTGAATATGTTCTCTATGCCTTTGGCCTGGATTTCTTCTCCCTCTGGTATCGTTTAATGGTGTCCCATAGGTCCCTCGTATTTTGTTCACAATCTTTTTTGAACTTATCCAAATTTCTGTTATCCCGATCTCTTTCTTCTGCTTTGTCTTCCATGTCTGAGGTTCTGTGTTTCAGGTAGTGAGGGATTCTAGAGATGTTTTAAACACCTCCATTTGATTTTGGTTCTCCAATAGAGCGTTTTACATGGTCTCCATCTCTTTGTTGAGTTGCTTTTTCATTTCAAAGGTTGTGTTACTTAATGCTTCCTAGTACACATTCTTGTGTTTGTTTATATCTTTGTTTAGTTTTGCCAGCTGATTCTTGAGCTCCTCTGTTGGTTTGCCTTTATCTCATTTATTGTTTTAGCAAAGTCCATCTGTTTTTCCTTCATTGTATTGAGCCTGGTGGCGAAGCTTGTGAGCTGTTTCTGCATTTTTCCACTTACATTATCAATTTTTTCTTCCATTTCCATTAATAATCTGTTTATAGACTCCATGCAGAGATGTCTTGAATATGTTTTCATCTCCTTCTGGACTTGCATCTGTGCTCTTTCTTTGATATTTTCAATGTGGACTTCCAAAGTGGGGCTAGGCAAACTTGGTGTGGGGCATTCTGCTTGTGTGTTCTTTCTGTGTTATGATCTGCCCATGCTCAGATGAGAGATTGGTTTTCCCCGGGCCCTCATCAGAAGTAGGAACCTCGCATGAGATTGTTCAAGGACTGGTGAGGCTTTGGCAATGCTCAGTTCCTCTGGAATCAGGCAGTGTGGAGGTGTTCAAACCTTTAACAGCAGTAGCAGGCTAGGGGCTGGACCTGGCTTGGAACCCGGGGTCAGTGGGCGGGTCATGAGGTGCAGGGGCTGGTGGGGAGACAGGCACAGCTCCCTCACCTGTCCTTGCTTAGGGTCAGGGGGTCTGAGTGCGCAAGGAAATCCTGTCTTAAAATTAAAAAAATTATTTATTGGCAAGCAGAGAGACAGAGAGAAGAGAGCCAGACAGGGAGAATGGGCACACCAGGGCCTCCAACCACTGCAAACAAACTCCAGATCCATGCGCCTATTTGTGCATCTGGCTATGTGTGGGTACTGGGAATTGAACCCTGGTCATTAGGTTTTGCAGGTAAATACCTTAATTGCAGAGCCAGCTCTCCAGCCTTTAATTTTTTTAAGTCAAAGTGTGAATGTTGCTGTGTACAGTCACCACTGAAATGATATATATTCTTTATTCTTTATATATAATATATATTCTCAACTAATGGAAAAGGAGCTAGAAAAACAAAATCTTTCTTTCCTTTTGATTTAAGGGAATAAGATAATTTATTTGGAGCCAAATAGGAGTGACCCAGGCCAGGGAAGATAGATTTAGTTTGGGTTGAATAATGTTCCTTAAGATTTTATTAGTTATAGGATAAAAAGTCATAAATCAAAGCACTTGGTAAATACATTGGTGGAAATTGCCAATAGGTGGGTTATAGCCAGGCAGTGGAAAGTCTGCTCTAAGGCTCAGGTACTATCTGATTTTATCATTTGATTCCAGGGATTTTTTTTGTTTTCTTAGTGATGTTTTGTCAACTATTTAATGAACTATTTATCATTCCAAACTGTGTTGTTTAATCTCCATGAATTTGTGTAAGCTCTCTAGTTTCTCTTGCTATTGACTAGTAATTTTATTCTATTGTGATAAGAGATAATTGAAGGAATTATTTCAATTTTCCTATGTTTGTTAAGATTTGCTTTAAGTCCTAATATATGATCTAACCTCAGAGAAAATTCTGTGGAATGCTGAGGAGAATGTATATTCTGTAGTGTTTGGATGGAATGCTCTGTAGACATTTGTTCAGTCTCTTTGGTTTATGATGTAAATCTAGAGATTTCTTTGTTTGGTTTTTCATGGCATGACCTGTTCACTTGGTCAGAATACAGAATTCAAGTCACCCACTACTGTTATGAGGGGTTAGTCTGTGACCTTATATTTAATATTATTTGTTTTTTGGAATTGGTGCAGCTGTTTCACACATCTCTGTTTTGAGTTGTGATGTTCTCTTTATGGATTATTTTCTTAATCAGTGTAAAATGACCTTTATCTCTTCTAAATAGTTTTTGTTCCTATTCTGTCTTGTCAGAAGAGTGACACCTCCTTGTTTCCTAGTTCAGACAAGATCGGGCACGTTCAGGGTGTTATGGCCGTAGACCTTGTTTCCTAGTTCAATTGGCTTTAAATATGACTTTTTATTGTTTCACCCTAAGGTATTATGTCTTTTATGTTGAGGTGTGTTTCTTTTCTTTAAAACATTTTTTATGACAATATCCATGAATATATGTATAATCCCCTCCCTGATCCTCCCTTTCCCCTCCTGAATCCCCCCTCTACTTAATCCCTTCTTCCTTCTAACTAGTCTCTCTTCTTTTGATGTTTTCCTCCCCACTCCTCTTATGAAGATCTAGAGTAGGTAGTGTCAGGTCATGAATATCGAGGCCTTTTTGTATCTAGAAGACAGTATTTCAAAGGATTCATCCTTTTTTTTTTAGTTCTTACATTCTTTCTACAACCTCTTCTGCAATGGTCACTGAGTCTTGGAGAGTGTGATAGAGATGCCTCACTTAGTTCTGAATACTTCATTGTCCCTCAGACTTAGCACTTGGGTGAGTTTTGAGTCACCCCAATGGTCGCCACCATCTGAAAATAGAAGCTCTTTAAACAAAAGTGAGGGTAGCATTAATATATGGGGACAAATGTAAATATTTAGAGGACACTTTGCTGAGCATAATCTATCCATTTAACCAGACAACAGTAGTCGTTTCTCCATTGGGTTTATGACATCCCCAGCCATAGGCTTTTGATTGGGTTTTCAGTACAAGGCATAATTCCCACCTGTGGAGTGGGCCTCGGCTCAAATCAGAGAGAGCAGTTGGTTTCCCCCATAACAGACATACTGCCATTGCATCAGTTGGTACATTTGGTCTGGCTGGCCCACCCTCAAGCTTGAGGATTCAGTGCTGGTTAAGATGACTTTTCTATCCCAACAGACTGGATAGGTCCTTTCAGCATCCTGACAGCTAGTCAACAAGAATACTTCTAGCTCAGCTCCAGCTTGATTTCTCAGCTACCTGCAGCCCAAGCATGTGGAATCTTCAGCAATAGAGTCTTAACATATAGTTCTGGTGGGCAACTATGAACCTTGGGCAAAAGCCTGTAATGTTTTAGGGGCTTCCAGGGCCTCCCTGACCAATAACTCACTGGATGGTATCCCAACAGTGGAACTGATTTTTTCCCAATCACAACCTATAGCTTCTAGGCACAACATTATTCACCACCACTGGATTCGTCTGCTCAAACTCCCTCCATTCCAAGTTCCATTCCAAGCTCACCTGGTACAGTAGTCAGCCCCGCAATACTGGGATGAACATCCAATCAAACACTGTTTTATAGAAGGAAGAGATTTATTTCAAGCTTACAGAATCCAGGGAAAGTTTTATCAAGAGCCGAAGAAGCTGGCTATCCTTCATAAATTAAAGCAGAGAGAGAAACCAACACCAGTCAGCAAACACCAAAAAGCAGCGAGCACAAACCCGCAGCAAGCAGGACCTCCAGGCCTCAAACCTCTCTTCGTACCTTTGGGCTGGAATTCAGATCTACCCCCAAACACACCCTTGAGCTGGACCCCAGAATCTGCCCCCAGTGACACCTCCTTCAGCCAGGTGACTGGAAATCCAGGTTACAAGCTTTAATAAAAGCTGGGTTCTTTGGAGGACATGCATTTAAACTACCATACCTAGCTTTTAAAATTTCTGTTGAGAAATGTGTTCTTATTCTGATTGGCCTGCCTTTATAAGTAACTTGGTACTTTCTCTTGGTTTAGTCTGAATATTTAATAGTTTAATTCTTTCTTACCTTGTTTGTTTGATGTTCTGAATGTTTACAGATTGTTATCTTTTAACCTAATTTTGAAGTTTTTTCTTCTGATTTTGTTGAGAATATTTATTATGCTTTTAGACTGAAATGCTTCTTTTCCTATGCTCATAGTTTTTAGATTTGATCATTTCATAGTTTTCCAAGTATCTTGGAAGTTCTCCTCATACCTTCTTCTTATCTTTGCTCTTATTGGAATCTTCCAAATTTTCTACCTTGTCTTCAGACTCAGGTACTCTGTACTGTCCTTGCTCCATTCTGTTTATAGAGTTTTTCTTCTGTTTGACGTACTGTATTTTTCACTTCTGATATTTCAATTTGGTTATTTTTCAGTATTTTTATCTCCTTTTACTGAGTTCCTCTTTCATGTCTTCTGTTAATGTCTTTATTTCATTCAGCTTTTCTTTCTTTTCTTTTGGGATTCATTCAAAATTTTCTTCTTTGTTATGTTTAAAAATACCATTCTTTTGAGTTCTGTGTCTGGGATTTTGTCCAATTCACTCTCACTGGAGGCTGTAACTGTGAGATTAGTAATTTTAGAGGACAATATTGCCTCAACTTTTCATTCTTCTTGCATTAATGCACTGGATTTATGAATCTGGTGTTATTTCATTGCTTGGATTTTTTTTATTCCACTGTAGTCTTAGATGTGTAGTTCAGAAGCTCAAGGTACCTGTTGTGGGATCTATATTATTTCCTGATAAGAATATTAATAATTTCAGCAGTAAGATAGCTGCTGTATATGCTGCTATGCAAATGTAAACTATTCAATTATAGTGACTTCTCTTACTTCAATAATTACTGGAGGATGAATGAACAAGTATGGTATGGAATTATGTTAGGAGTTTAGTTATGATTAGAAATGGGAGTGTTGTTGCTGGGACAAAGAATCTGACCAAAAGCAAGGGATTAAAGAAAGGTTTTTATTTTGGTTACAGTCTTGAGGGGAAGCTTCATGAGCAGGGGAAAGCCTGGCATGAGCAGAGCCTGGACACCATCTCTGCCTCAGCAGGAAGAAAACAGCAGCAGGAGAGTGAGCCGAATTCTGTGGAGAGGGAGCTGGGTATAAAATCTTTAAGCCCACCCCCAACAAACACACTTCCTCCAGCAAGGCTCTGCCTCCCAAATTGTCATCAGCTGGGACCAAGCATTCCTAACACATGAGTTTATGGAGGACATTTGATTCAAACCACTTTAGGGCGTGAAATAGGGTGCTCTATAGTGGTTGAAAATGACTGAGTTGGGGAAAGTATCCAAGAGGGGATAGTTGGGCTACTGTTAGGGTCCACAAAATTTAGAGTTTAACATAATAAATATAATATGTAAATAACAACTAACAAAGAGGAAAGTTGTAATTATGAGGTTATAAAAGGTATGGATAAGGTAGTGAGAAAGAAGAAAATAGGTTGGAACAAGAGGAAAAATATGAATTATGTGTGGAAAGAGTAAAGTAGTAGAGAATGCCCAGTTTTTTTTTATAGACTAGGTGAAGAAATTTACAGAACAAGCCTAAAACCTAATAGCTTCATTCTTTATGGACATAGAAAAAATAATCTCAAAAATTTATTTGGAATGGCAAAAGGCCTTGGATAGCCAAATCTATTCTTAGTAAAACAAACAAACAAACAAACAAACAAACAAACAAACAAACAAAAAACTCCTCTAATGGTATCACTATTCCGGACCTAAAAATATACTACAAAGCCACAGTAACAAAAACAGCATGGTACTGGCATAAAAACAGACAGTCCACTGGAACAGAATTAAAGACCCTGCTCTTAGTTTGAGTAACTATAGTTACTTGATCTTTGACAAAGATGCCAACAATGTTCACAGGCATAAAGACAGCATCTTCAACAAATGGTGCTAGACAAATTGGATAAACACTTGTAAAAAGATGAAAATAGACCCAGTCCTCTCACCATGCACCAAAATCACCTCCAAATGGATCAAAGACCTCAATATAAGACCTGAAACTCTGAAAATCCTGGAAGAAAATATTTTTGACTATACACAGTTGTGATATGCCAAAACTTATATCATGCAATTAATGTAGTACCTAGAAGGATATTTGTGGCTTTATTTGCTTTTATTAGATAAAAGCATTTGGACCAAAATCTTAGTGTGTCTCACACAAAACCTAGAAAAAAAGTTATATTCTGTTGTAGTCAGCCACATGCCGCTGGGATGAATCTCCAAACCAGGCAGTTTTGGGGAGGAAAGTATGTATTGAAACTATAGATCCAGAGGAAGTCTCATAAAAGTGAAAGAGGCTGACCTTCTTTCACAGGTCTGAGCAGAGAGAGAAACCCATTATCAATACCATACCCATACTAGCAAATAGGCAGGAGGGCCAAGGAGAGAATTTCTTCCCCTTTATATAACCTTAGGGTGGGGTCTGGCAACCCTTCCCCAGACTTAATGGCTTCCTGAGTCTCTGGAATTTCCTTCCTGCATGGCCCACACAGGAAAGGATGTTTACTTCCAGCTTCTTTGAGCTTCCTTACATCTTGCCCCTTGCTGAGAGGCTGCCTTCCTGTAAACATCCTCAGAGACCCACCCAAAATAATTAAAAAGATCAAGTTGACAACAAAACCTAACCATCACATAATCAGAGGAGAAGAAAAAAAAAACCCAAGTAACAACAGACAAAAATCTATAAATCTATAAATAAGAAATAAAGCCAGAAGCTAACAAATCAGTAAAACCTTTAGCAATATTGTTCAATAAGTACCAGACATATCTACTTTGGGAATAAAAGGGACATTAACATAGACCACTTCAATAGATGCAGAATAAGCATTTGATGAAAGCAAACATTTGTTATAGGCCTGAAGAGATGGCTTAGCGGTTAAGGCATTTGCCTGCAATGCAGAAGGACACAAGTTTGATTCCCCAGTGCCCATATAAAACCAGATGCACAAGAGGGCGCATGCATCTGGAGTTCATTTTCAGTGGCTGGAAGCCCTGGTGCTCCTATTCTCTCTGTTTCTCTATCTGCCTCTCTCTCTCTCCCTCTCTCTCTCTCTCAAATAAATAAATAAAATGTTAAAAATATTTGTTATAAAGTCTCAGGTGAGGGCTGGAGAGATGGCTCAGTAGTTAAGGCGCTTGCCTGCAAAGCCTAAAGACCCAATTTTGATTCTCTAGTACCCATGTAAAGCAGGATGTACAAAGTGGTGCAGGCATCTGGAGTTCATTTGCAGTGGATAGAGGTCCTGGCATACCCATTCTCTCCCTCTCTCTCTCTCCCTCTCTCCTTTCTGCTTGCAAGTAAATAAAAAAATATGAAAAATCTAAGCATAAACTAGGAACAGATGGACATTTCCTCAGTTTGATAAAGAGAAGCTATAAAGACCTATTCCAAATATCATGTTTATCTTTGAAACAGGAGAAAAGACAAGGATATGTGGTTAATACCACTTAAATTCACAAATTTGTTGGGAGGTTCCTATTAAAAAACAAAAAAGTAAGACTATCCAAAGATGTTAGGGTTTTATATACATATATAGAAAACAAAATATATAATCTAGAGATAATGCATAAAGTATATTAAAATAGCAACTACCTCTAAATCAGTGCAAAAATATTGGAACAAGTCAGTTGTTGTCATGGGCAGAATGTTTGTGTCTCTTCCACGTTTCTATGGTGCAGCCTAAGTTTCAGCATGACACATTTAGGAGGTCGTTATGATTGATTGAAGTTATAAAGGTAACCCCCTATTAAGTGTCCCCGTTTGGAGAGAATTCATGTTCTATAAAAACACACTACAGAGCTCGTGCTCTCTCTTAATCTTTCTCCCTACCCACTCAGAGTGAAGGCCATGTAAGGCTAAAACAGTTACTTCCAAGTCAGGAAGAGAGCCCCCCACCCCAGGCATCTTGCCCCTTGATCATGGGTCTCTGGACTCCAAAACCAAGACATTGTTAAATCACAAAGCCCATGCATTTTGCTATGGCAGTCTAAGCAGGCTACTTCAACCTCTCTTCAGGCAACTACAAAAATTACTGAGAGGTTTTAGGCTAGATCTAAGTAAGTGGAATTGTATAGCATATCTTCTAAGTGATTCACATCAGTTTCCCAGACTTTATTGTGGCCACAGATTACAAGGAATTTTTGAAATGCAGTTTTGGATTCAGGGGGACTGGGGTAGGGACTGAAAATTTGCATTTCTCATAAGCTCCCAAGTGATGCTGACACTGTTAGTCCAAGTACCACATTTGGAGAACCAAAGATATATTGATTTGATGAAATTCATCACTGTTCCAGCAGCCATCCATATATATACATATTTCTTTAAAATTTTATTTGTAACACACTGCTATGTGGAAGTGACCATCAAGTCAAGAAGAGATCATCTGTACAATAGCGGCACTAAACATAGTAATCAATGGCTTAACGATTGGCTAAGAGATCTGCTCAGTGACAAGGAATCCTCAAATGGAACTGGGAATCCATGGCAAAATCCTATGGGGACCAAGAACTCAGGCTCCTAGGGGAAATTCTCACTACCAGAGAGCTGCAGAGAGGCTACACTCATTAGAATCTTGACCAATTAGCAATGTTTGTCTCATTTAACCTACACTGATCTCACTCTTCCATGGAGATTCTGTTTGTAGTTTTCAGAAGTCAGCGAGAGCCATGGACAACTTCCACCAACAAGACATGGGATGATGGCTGACATCCTGGCAGGAGATGAACCACCTCTGGCCTAACATATAGGACCCAAACAACACCTATGAGAAAGTGGCGAGATTAAACAAGAGACCTATGACCACACAGAAAGTCAGATAACCCAGGAAAGGTCAATGGAGACCCAACACAACCCAAAGTAGAAGTCCAGAGACTTAAGATCTCAACAATAAAGCAGACTTAAAACTCATCCACCATGACTCAGGGAACTGAGCAGAAGAGGGGGTGGAAAGATTGTAAGAGCCACAGAGGGAGAGAATATCCAGAGTCATCGCCCCCCCTCAGTAACAACACACAATGGGGGAAGAACTGGCTACCTCTTGTGCTATTCATAACGTCCTACCCCACGTACAGATCCAGTATGCACATTGAGGAAGGACCCCAGTGGGTTGAGGCAGAGAGGAGGGAAATGGGGGTACCATCACAAGATTTGCTCATACAATGTATCTATTGATAATAAAGATTAAAAAATTCATTTGTTTTTCAAAAGTGAAGCATGCCTTTAATCCTAGCACTAACAAAACTGAGTAAGGAGGCTCTTTGAGTTTGAGGCCCACCTTAGCTACTGAGTGAGTTCCAGGTCAGTTGGAGCCAGAATGAGACCCTGCCCCCCCCCCAAAAAAAAAAAACAACCAAATTTGTTCTCAACATTACTTTTCTAGACTATTCTTAATGACTAAATATTTTCAAAATGAGCTGATAGATCCATTTTTAAAGCTTTTTACTATGTGAATTTTCGAATAGCAAATACAAGGAATAACAGGGGCATAGATAAGGGCACTTTATATTCTATATTGTATTCTAGAGAAGAGATGGGGATGTTCAGGGTGGTATGGCCGTAGTCTATATTGTAATCTCTCTTGTAGGAGCATAGTTGTACTTCATTGTAGGAAATAACACACACACACACACACACACGTTGTAAGCAGCTCATCATGTACACACAAGTGGCTTGTTCTGAGTTGGTCTATGTGAAGCATCCCCTGCTACATGGAGAACTGATCATGTGAGGAGGCACAGTATCCCTGTACAGAGAGAAGATGAGACAATAAAAAGAAAAGCACCAACACCAATGTGACAGATAAGTGTTGCTCTCAGTTTGATCAGGTTAGGAATCAAGTAAGAAACAGGCCTCTTTGGCAGTTCTGTGAGGGTGTTTCTAGGAAGACTCAACAGAAGGAGAAAGGACTTCTTCCAGCACTTCCTCCTTCTGGTGGTAGAATAAATAAAGACGCTTCAAGAGAAAGCAGAGCCTGATGCCTGGCTATCTAGGCTAATTGTTGGTGTGTGCATCTATCTTTCCTGTGGCTGTGAACCCTGGACATTGGAGTCCAAGTTTCATGGACCTTCCAACATGGGTTGAAGATCAGTGGTTCACCAGGAATCCTCCAGGCCTTCAGTTGTGACTAATGAGTCATCCACCCCCATGGACCAGCTTCTCTAACTCTCCAGGTTGTGGTTAGCGATTATTGGACTACCCAGCCTGTTTCCCACAAGCTAATCTAATAAATCCCCTTTATCATATGTATTCATTCTACTGGCTCTGTTCCGCTAGAAAATCCTGGCTAATAAACAATAGATCAGAGATAAGACTGACCATCTGTCCAGAGAGGCAACGCTAAACTTTGGATGACTGGCTGCCCAAGTTTCTACTTCTATATCATTGCTGGCAGAATGAGATACCAGACAGACTTTAGGCTTCTAATCTCTGTCTTCTCAGATTGCTGGCTCTCAGGATAAAGTACAGGTTAAAGATTCAATTCCTTGTTCACCCTTGTTAACAGGTGGCCCAGACTACTTACAGGGGAACACAAGAAATGCTCACTGTGTCTAGCCACCTGTTGTCTAGAATTCATTATTTGGGAAGTTTAATTTTCTCTATGACTTATTTTCTCTCTCACAACAAAATTTTGAAAGCAAACATCTTTAACCACTGAGTCATTTCCCTAGACCTCACAATAAAGTTTTGAAGTAAAGTAAGATACAGTGTTATTTTATCTGTAAACACCTCAGTAAGGAGTTTTTTCTTCAGCATAAACACAATACAGGGAACATAAGTAATAAATTGACTACTTCCCAAAAGTACTACAACAGATTTAAAACTCATCCACCATGACTCAGGGAACTTTGCAGAAGAGGGTGCAGAAAGATTGTAAGGTCCATGGTGGGAAGAATATCCAGAGACACCACCCCTTCAACAACAAGACACAAAGAAAAAAAACTGGCTAGTTCTTGTATAATTCATAACACCCTATCCTATGGACCAGTCCATCAATCCCACTGAGGAGGGCCCCCAGTGGGTTGGGGGCAGGAAGGAGGGAAATGGTACCATTACAAGACTTGCTCATACAATGTATCTAGTTATTAACAATACAAAAGTTAAAACAAAGAAAAAAAAACTGTAAACCAGAAATAAATTCTTTTCTTTCCATTTTCTGCTTCTAGTTGGGTGCTTTTTCCCAGCAATAAGAAGGCAAGTGTTACAGTTCCAGTGAACATTTTTTGGCAAATTTTGAGCAACAAGAGATATAAAAGGAATGACTCTAGGTGAGGTATGCCTGGACTCTGTCTGTCCTGTGAGTAATAATCCTATCTCAAAATACATCATTCTGACCCCTTTTTTAGGAGTTGTACTTCTACAGAATGTTAACAAACAACAGTTCTAATGTCTTACAAAGACAACCCGACAAGTTATAAAACTTTGCAAAAACACAACCAACAATAAAAAAAAAATTAGAGAAAACTAGTTTGAAAATTAAAAACTCACTGAGATACTCCCTAGGTAACCAATTTCTTTGTTTAAAGAGTCCTAATTAAGAATACATAAACATAAAACCTGGAAGAGATTAGCATCATGAGCAACTCTAGTCAAAAGGAGACCATCTGAGTAAAATGTTTTTTCAGCTTTGTAAGAAGGCTTAAGTAATACAAATAAAAGGCCCAGCAATAATTAGCATGATTACATAGATGAGATATATAGAAGTCTTTCATATATTAGGGCAGCTGTTGTTATTAAAATAAAATTTGGAATCCAGCTCAGTAGGCTACAAAATTAAAAATAAAAAAAAATTTTAGACGTCTCACTAATTTATGGAATGGTGATGGTTATTACAAACAGACTTATTTTCAGAAGTAAAACTGTATCTGATATAAACAATAACAAAATACTTATTTAGTCAAGGCAAATATACATAGACTGTGGTTTTTAGATAGGAATGTTACCCAAATGACAGTTTTTAATCTGAGGGAAGCCTGGATTGAGACCAGAGGGTCTATGTTCCTCTTTATGTTGACAGGGTCATTTGTCAAGTCCCTTAGCAATCCAATTGCTAAAAACAGTTAACTCTGATTTAAAGCCTCAGCAGACTGCTGTTTTGCCTTGACTCAATTAAAATATCAATTGCCTGCTGACCTTCAAATCATGTCCTCTACTGCACACATGGTCCAAGGCAGCCATTTTGGTCAGGGGTCCATGCAAGTAATCTTGGTGACACCATGTGGAATAGTGAGGCTGTTGGGGGGGTGGTGTGACAGGGCCCTGGAAGTGAGGTTTCTCCTTGGCTATATACAGGAATAATCCTTGGTCTTATAGGGAAAAATCTAGGTCCTTTCTCTTTGTGAGAGGTCAAAAATGTCAGGACCTGGATTTCCTTATCTCTACCCCTTCCATTCCTTAAAGCCGTTCCTAGAAAATCAAGATTTCTGGGAAGATTGCCCCTTTCCAGAAATCTTGACCCCAGACACTTGACATCAGGGTAAGACTGGCTAAACCAGCCACCCATCCATAGGGCTCCAAAAACCCCCAACTGGAGTCTTGAGGTTCTTTGTAACCCCCTCTTGTCTCTCTGGGCAAGAGCTGTGTCTTCTTTTCTCAAGTTCTGAGCTTCTCAGTGCCTTCCTTCCCTCTCTTCAGACCCCCTTCTCTTAAAGCTCTACTCCCTAAAGATCTAAGGTATAATAAAATCTTTGTGAACCTTATCCTCTGGTCATCAATTCATAAGACAAGAACTGGGAACACCCCAAAATTATTGGTGCACTAACATACCACATTGGTGCATTGGTAAGCAATACCCGCATCCCCCAAATATTTCTGTTTCAGCAAGCTGTAGCCTTTTTTTTCCTGCTCTCATAATTTCCCCTAATTTTTAGTAAAGATTTCTTAGGCTCTGCGAGGATGGTGGTGGTGAGGGAAAGAAGGGTCCCAGCATCCAGGGAGAAGAGAGGCTTAATTTAGTGACATTTATATCTTTTGTGGTAAAATAAGACAAGAAAGAAAGGCATTACATGTGCACTCCATGCCCTACCCTTATCCAAGGGAGAAAGTCTTGGGAGAGGAGGAAAAAGAAGCCCTTCCCTTCCCCTAGGGAGGGCAGAGTACCATAACAAATAGGAAAGAGTGGATCCCCTTGTCCAATACAGCAATGGTGCAATTGGAGATCCAGTAAGTGAGCATTTGGATAACACTAGATAATTGCACAGTCAGGAACCTTCACTTTTTGTAGAACTTTGTCTTGGTTTTTCAAGACAGAGGACAGAGATTTCCTTGAAGGGAAAACTGTATGGAAATCAGATCAACGTTCCTAGTGCCAAGGGTCAAAGGGGATTAATCAGATTCACACCAGCAAGCCTAGCTTTTATCTGGTGATAGGAACCTGGTGCTTTCTGTCACAGAGAACTGTGATGGACGTGCAGGGAGTCTGAAATCAGGAAGGATTTGGTTTAGAAGCTTAGAATGAAGTTTTGGGCAGAAGCAAAGCAGAGGGTAGAGATAAATGAAAATGTAAGAATGGTTTGAAATAGAAGAGTAAGATGGAGTAGGCAAATTTGCTTTACTCACCTTGCAATATTGTAACATAACCTCCAAAATGTTGCAGATTTTCTGACTGTGGAGTCCTTTGTTAGAAAGAAAATGTGTCTACAAACTGGGGCCTGGGCAGTATGAACTGTGCAATTTTGGGGAAACTTGACCTAGTATCTTGCACATGGTACTTGGTAAAGGATTGTTCTACCCTCTATAGTAGCTTCTTTTGGGCCTGGAGAGATGGCTCAGTGGTTTAGGTGCTTGCTTGCAAAGCCTAAAGGCCTGGGTTCTAATCCCTAGTACCCATGTAAAGACAGATGCACAGAGTAGTGCATGCATCTGGGGTTTGTTTGCAGCTGGAGGCCCTAGCATTCCCCCCCATGCTTGCTAAATAAAAATATATTAAAAGAGAATTAGATTCTTTCCTTAGAACTCAGACCCTTCCCTTAGTTTTTCTCTAATGCCTTGTTCTTTCCATTAGGGGGTTATAATTATCTCTGTTGAGTTCATAATCTAATATTTCTCTACACACAGTGTGAAGGTTTGAACTGTAATAAGCTGAATGCTCACCTTTGAAACCATTATTTCAGTCATTAGCAAGTAGTTTATTTCACAATTGATCATTAACATTTGAAAATGTGTCAAGCAGAGTAAGAAATTCATCATGATCTTGGGCCACTTGCTGATTGACGAATGTACATTGTTCTACTATCTGTGATCAGTTTTCATTTTTGTCCTAGTTGAGTTTCTGGTGGAGTGCCTGGGAAGCTTGAAGAAGTCTGAATTTTAAACAAGAAACTAGAAACAATGGAGCCAGAAGAGGGGTGAGAAGCTCAGTAGGAGTGTTCTTACTTGGGTGAAGATGGAACAGCCTCAAGTACACAATGGGTCCCATTCCAGGGTGACCCTTGCTTGTTTGGGAACCTGGAGTTTTGAGCGAAAGTGATGCTGGTTGCTACGCTGACTTTCTTCAATGAGATTGTGCCTGCGCTTCAATTGGGGCAGAGTTGTTCAATTTCTGTCCAGCAAAAAAAGCCATATTTCATTATCTGTGCCACTGAAGCTGTTCATTGAAAACATTTAGCTCATATGAAGTGTGTACGGGAAAAATAAAATATAAATCTCTGAGAAACTGAAACACAGATGTTAATATTATGTCCACCTAGAGATTTTCAGATAGGAGACCAGCAAAGTAAGATGATGCAATCAGACCTTAACTAGCCACCTTTCAGCTTCTGGAGTGGTTTTGAAATGGGTCATGTTTTTGGTCAGGCATTTCACAGCTCATTGCCAGTGGTTTCAACCTTCTCGTATCTAATGCTGCCTAACAAGCCCCCCAAATTCTAATGGCTTAAGGCAAAATGGTAACCCACCACCGTGCCACTTGCACAGGCTCAGGGCAGATAATTGGATGCTATTGGGGCAGCTTGAAGCTGGGTTTAGAATCATCTCGAACTGCCTTCTCTCACAGATATTGGGGTTAATGTTGGGAAGAGAAACACCTGGGCTATGACATATAAGGTTTCCTGAGTATCTCTATCTTTGTTTCTTTTTAAAAATTATTTTTTATTTATTGATTGATTTGTGTGTAAGAGAAACAAAGAGCTAGAGAGAGCACCAGGGCCTCCTGACACTACAAGCACTTTGTGCTTCTGGCTTCATGTAGGGGAATTGAACTCAGGCTGTTCAGCTTTGCAAGCAAGTGCCTTTCACCACTGAGCAATCTCTCCAGCCGATCTCTTTGTTTCTTTTTCTTTCTTTTAATTGACAAATATAGTGCATAATTATGTTTTGAAATATGTACATATGCTAGATCTACCACCTGGGTATTTCCTCTAAACTCTGGACCGGATGGATACCTGTGTAATAAACTTGGGGTATCCATGGGTGAAACTCTCTTTGCTACCCTTTTCTTACCTGGATTTCCTGCTTTCTGCTTGGCACTTTCCCTCTGCTGGTCTTCTTTAAGCCATCACCACTTGCCCTCTTAACTGTCCTCCAAGGGAGAATCTGAGCGAAGGCTGTGCTTTCCACACAAGTGTATGTTTCTTCTAAATGCCCCTACAGGAGCTCCTAAATCCCATCTTCCACGTCCTTGTGGCTCTGCTGCAGCCTTGTCCTACACCACTGTTTCTCTCAGATGAACCTCATGAACCATGTGCCTTCCACACCAGTGTCCTTCCTACCTTCTACGTGCTCGTGACTTGCTCTAGCCTTTTCTTAGACCCCAATGTTCCTTAAACAAGCTACACGATTTATAATTCTCCCTAAATAAACTCAATAATCCATAAGTTATCCTTCTGGGTCTTTTTTATTATTTTATTTTTTTTACTTAAAAAATAACTTTATTGTCAACAATTAGACACATTGTATGAGCAAATCTTGTGATGGTATCCCCCTTTCCCTTCTCTCTGTTCCCAACCCACTGGGGGCCCTCCTTGGTGAGCATTCTAGATCAGTCTACGGAGTAGAGGGTTATGAATTGCACAAGAGGTAGCCAGATTTTTCCCCCTTTGTGTGTTGTTGCTGAGGGGGGGCAATGACTCTGGATATTCTCCCTCACCATGGCTCTTTCAATATTTCTTTCCCCTCTTCTGGTCAGTTCCCTGAGTCACGGTGGATGAGTTTGAAGTCTGCTTTATTGTTGAGATCTTAAGTGTCTCTGGACTTCTGCTTTGGGTTGTGTTGGGTATTGTTGGTGTCTGTCTCCATTGACCTTTCATGGGTTATCTGACTTGCTGTGGTGATAGGTCTCCTGTTTATCTCATCACTTTCTCATAGGTTTCATTTGGGCCCTGTGTGATAGGCCAGGAGTGGTTCATCTCTTGCCAGGATGTTAGCCATCATCCCATGTCTTGTTGGTGGAATTGGGTTGTCCATGGCTCTCTTGCTGCCTTCTGAAATTTCAAACAGAATCTGCATGGGAGAGTGAGATCAGTGTAGGTTAAATGAGAAAAACATTATTAATTTGGCAAAATTGTAATGGGTTTAGCCTCTTTATAGCTCTCTGTAGTGGGAATTTCCCCTTGGAATCCGGGTCCTTGGTCCCCATAAGATTTTACCATGGATCCCAGTTCCAGTTAAAGGTTCCTTGTCACTAAGTAGATCTCTTATCCAATCATTAAGCTGTTGATTACCCTCCTAGGTTTAGTGCCACTACTGCACAGATGAGCATTTTTTGACTTGCTGGTCTCTTCCATACAGCTGTGTGTTCAGCATTTTTGTGACAGCTGTCTATATTGTATATCAGTGGTCTCTGTTTTCTCCCAATATCATTGACCAATTTCCCCTGGCAGCTCATGCAACACCTTTCAGTGCTATACATACTACCATCTGGGAGCTGGTTACTATTCTGGAACTAGCAGGGTCTCTTGGTGTTGTGTGACAACACTGTGATTTCTTCAGCAATAGGGTCTTACTTTAGGCCTGGGGTGGGGTATTCATGAGCTTTGATAAAAGCCTGTCTTGTTTTGGGGACCTCCTGGGTCTCTTTTTTTCTCTTAAATATATATTTATTGTCAATAATGAGTTACATTATTCAGTGGGCAAACAATGAGTTGTTATCCCCAATTCCCCAATGCCCCCCTCCCCATCCCCAATCAGCTGGGATTTTTATTGGCATGGCATTGAACTGGTATATTGCTTTTGGAAGGATTGCCATTTTCACTATATTAACTCTACCTATCCAGGAGCATGGAATATCTTTCCATCTTTTCATATCCTCCTCTATTTCCTTCTTGAGCATTTTTATGTTTTCATTATACAAGCCTTTCATATCCTTGGTTAGTGTTACTCCAAGGTATTTGATTTTTTAAAGCCTATTGAAAATGGGACACTCTCATTGATTTCTTCTTCTGTATACTTGACATTTGCATACAGGAAGGCTACTAATTTTTGTGTGATAATTTTGTATACTTCCACCTTGCTGAAGGAATTTATCAACCCCAGGAGTTTACAGGTACTATTCTTCGGGTCTGTTATGTATAGGATCATGTCATCTTCAAAAAGGGATAGTTTCACCTCTTCTTTTCCAATGTATACCCCTTTTATGCTTTTCTCCTGTCTTATTGCATGGGCTAGAACTTCCAGGACTCTGTTTAAGAACAGTGGTGAGAGTAGACACCCCTGTCTTGTTACTGATTCTAGTGAGAACTCCTTGAGTCTTTCCCCATTGAGTATGATTTGGGCTTTGGGGGTTTTGTATATTGTCTTTATTATGTTGAAGTATAAACCTATGCTCAGTCTCTCCAGTGTTTTGATCCAGAAGTACTGCTGAATTTTGTCAAAGGCCTTCTCTGTTGATTGAGATGACCATGTGTTTCTTGTGGTAGATTTTATTAATGTGGTGGATTACATTAATTGACTTTCATATGTTGAACCCATTCCTGCATCCCTGGGATGAAGCCTACCTGGTCAAGGTGGATAATACTTTTGATGTGCTGTTGTATTCAGTTTGTGACGATTTTGTTGAGGATTTTAGCATCTAATTTCATGAGGGATATGGTTCTGTAATTTTCCTTTCTTGTTGTGTCTTTGTCTGGTTTTGGGATTAGGGTGATGCTAGCTTCATAGAAGGAGTCTAGAAGGATTCCCTCTTCTCCTATAACATGTAAAAGCTTCAGAAAGAGTGGTTTCAGTTCTATGATGTAGGTTTGGTAGAATTTGGCTAAAATTCATCAGGTCTTGGGCTTTTTCTTTTGGGGAGGTTTTTTTAAAAAAATATTTTATTTATTTGCAAGGAAAGAGAGAGGGAGAGAAAGAGAGAAGGAGATAGAGCGAGAGAGAGAGAGAGAGTGAGAGAGAGAGAGGTGTGCCAGGTCCTCCAGCCGCTGCAAATGAACTCCAGATGCATGTGCCACCTTGTGCACCTGGCTTATGTGGGTACTGGGGAATCAAACCCAGGTCCTCAGGCATTGCAGGCAGGCACCTTAGCCACTGAGCCATCTCCCCAGCCCTTGGGGAGGTTTTTGAATACATTTTCAATCTCAGTGGATGTGATATATTTATTTAGTAGCTTTATCTGCTCTGGTTTAAGCTTTGGTAGGTGGTAGGTGTCCAGGAATTCATTCATTTCTTCCAGGTTCTCCAATTTTGTGGAGTAGAGGTTTTTGAAATATGATCTGATGATTCTCCTAATTTTGTTGGGGGTCTGTTGTGACCTTTTCCTTTTCATTTCTGATTTTGTTGACTTGGGCATTTTATTCATTTAATTAGATTGGCCAAGGATTTGTCAATCTTGCTTGTTTTTTCAAAGAACCAGCTTTTTGTTTCACCTACTTTTTAACTGTTTTTCTTTGTTTTCATTTCATTAATTTCTGCTCTAATCCAAATTATTTCTTTTTGCCTTGAGCCCCTAGGGTTGGATTGTTCTAGTTTTTCCAATGCCTTTAGGTAGGTGGTTTGGTTATTGATTTGAGATCTCTCTGTCTTTGTTATGAAGGCATTTAGTGCTATGAATTTTAGGTTTTGGTATATTGTGTTTTTGTTATCATTTACTTTTAGTAAAATTTCAATTTCCTTTTTGATTTCTTGCATGACCCATTCATTGTTTAATAGTGCTCAGTTGCAACAGTTGGTGTAATTTCTGTTGTTGCTCTCATTAATTTCCCACTTTAACGTGTTGTGATCTGATATGATGCAGGGGGCTATGTGAATTTTCCTGAATATGTTGAGGCATGTTTCATGTCCTAATATGTGGTTGGAGAAGTTTCCATGGGCTGCTGATAAGATTGTATATTCTGTAGTCTTGGAACGGAATGTTCTGTAGATGTGTGTTACATGTCATTGATCTATGGTGTTGTTAAGCTCTGTTATTTTCCTGCTGATCTACTATTTGGATGACCTGTCTAGAAATGATAGTGGGGTATTAAAATCTCCTGCTATGATGGAATTGCAGTTTATTTCTCTTTCATTTTTGAGTAAGTTTTGCTTTATGAAATGTGGTGTACCTATATTTGGTGCATACATAGTTATGATAGTAATATCTTCTTGTTGGATCATTTCCTTGATGAGTAAGAAGTGACCCTCAGTGTCCTTTTAAATCGATTTTGGTTTAAAGTCTATTTTGTCAGATATTAATGTAGCCACACCTACTTGTTTTTTATTTCCATTTGCTTGGAAGATCATTTTTCCATCCTTTCACCCTAAGAAGATTTCTGTCTTTAGAGGTGAGGTGCATTTCTTGAAGGCAGCAGATGGAAGGGTCTATTTTTCTGATCCACCCTGTTAACATTTGTCTTTTTATAGGGGAGTTAAGTCTGCTTATATTCAGAGTTATAACCATAAGATTTGCGTTAAGCCCTGCCATGGTGGAGGGTTTATGGGGATTGATGTCTTGCCTCTTATTATTAGCCAATAATTTTGGTTATCATGCTCTTTGTCTGTTGGGCTCTTATAGTTGGTTGCTTGTCTCTTCTTTGGGGATTATTTCCCATACTATCCTCTGTAAGTTTGGCTTTGTGTTCCTATAATCATAGAGCTGGCTTTTATCATGGAACACTTTCATTTCTCTATTATAAGGGATAACTTTGCTAGGTACAGTAGTCTAGGCTGGAAGACATAATTCTTTAGGCTTTGAAGAGCATTGTTCCAAGACCTCTGGTCTTCATAGTTTCTAATAAGAAGTCTGAGGTAAATCTGATGGGATTGTCCTTATAAGTGATGAGTTGTTTCTCTCTTGCTGCCTTGAGAACTCTCTCTTTGCTTTCTATGTTTAGCATTTTAACTGAGATCGGTCTTGGAGAGTTCCTTCTTTGGTCTTGTGTGTTTGGAGTCCTGTTGGCCTCTATCTAGGCTATCCTTTCTCTTGTAAGATTAAGAAAATTTTCTTCAATAATTTTGTTGAATATGTTCTCTGTGCCTTTGGCCTGGGTTTCTTTTCCCTCTACAATCCCTATCATCCTGATATTTGGTCTCTTTAGGGTATTCCACAAATCCCTCATGTTTTGTTCACATGATTTTTTGAATTTATTGAAGTTTATGGAATCCCTATTTCTTCTGTCTTGTCTTTGATGGCTGCGTCCTCCAGGTTATTAATTCTGGGATTGAGGGATTCAAAGGGGGCTTTTAAAACCTCTACTTGATTTTTGGTTTCTGTTATATTTTTGTTCATAGTCTCGATTTCTCTGGTGAGTTCCAATTTCCAATTTAGTTTTGTTTTTGTTAATGTTTGCTGGAATTCATTCTTAAGTTTGGTTATATCCTCATCAAACTTAATCAGCTGGTTATTGAGTCCTTGTGTAGTTGGTTCATATTTAATTCACTTAATGTACTTTTGAAGGCACTCAGATTTTTCTCAGTTTAGTTCTGTCTGATGGCTACACTTGTGATGTTGAGTTTCATCTTATTTATGTCTTTTATTGACAGTTTCCATCTCAACCAGTGTCTTGGTCAGGGTATCATTGCAGTTGTGACCTGAAGTTATTTTATTCTCATTTTTGGATTCTCATTCTCACTGGTATCTTCCATTGTGGAACTAGGAGACCTTGGTGGGAGAGTCTCAGCTTGATATGTTATGGTTTTTTTTACATTGTTTTTTTTCCCATTTCTTGATAAATGTCTGGTTTTCTTAATGCGGGAGCCAATATAGGTTCTTGTTGGGTATTCAATGAATGTTTTGTTCTGGGTTCCGGTTGAGTTTGGGATAGCGTTGTAACCATAGGTGCATGAGTTGCAGAGGTTATGTGTATGCTAGCAATTCTGGGCTGGTGTCTGGTGTGTAATATGGTTTAGAAGTGAGAGATCTTCTCTGGCTGTAGTTACCCCTGTGTCTTGCTACCGGGGCTCAGGGGTATTTCAGAGCAGGCCTACTTGGTCCTGTTTCCCCTTGGTTTTCAGATGAAGGACATCTTTCCCTGTTTTTGTTCCTTTTTCTCCCTGCTGACTGCTATTGTGTGGGTACCACACCACCACTTAACCCTGGAACTTCCCTTTAATTTCTTTTATAAGTTCTCTCTGAAGTGAGTGGTGGCTTCCTTGTTTTTGGTGATGTGTCTCAGGTGTTTAGGTGTGTAGCTCCTTCCTGCAAAAATGTGAAACTGTGGCTGCAGTAGAATTTTTAGCAGGAGTGAAAAGGTGTCACAAGGCCAGGGTAGGCTAGTGGAGGGGCCTGCCCAGAAGTGGGAGATGTGGGTGACATCAGTAGGTCCCAGAAGAAAGAGGGTGGCACAGACAGGGGTGGGCTGGTGGAGGGGTCTACTTGCTCAGGTATAGAAGAAGTATGTTGCACTGAGAGTCATGAGTGGTAGGATGGTGGCACAAGACCTGGGGAAGGCTAGCAGAGGGGCCTACCTGCCTGGGAATGGGAGAGGTGGGTGGCAGCAGGAGGAAGGAGTGAAAGCAAGGGGGTTCAAGGCCAAGGGCAGGCAGGCAGGCGGAAGGGCCTTCCTACCAGGGAGCAGGAGAGGTGGGTGTCAGCGGGAGGCTGGAGCATAAAAGAAGTGGCCCAAATCCAGGGCTTGGCCAGAGGAAGGGCCTACCTGCTCTGGAGTGGGAGAGGTGGGTGACACAAGAGGTGTGAGTGGAAGGTGGCTGAGTGGGAGGTGGCCTTAGGCTGGGAGTGGGCCAGCTGAAGGAGGTGGGTGGGAGCTGGAGGCGGGAGCAGAAGGAAGCGAGTGCAAGGCTGGGGGTGGGTCCTTGAGTCAGTTTTTATCAATTCTTCATTAAAAATAGGATATGGACCCAAAATTGGGGTTCATAAATTTGGGAGACCCATCCTGAACCCCCAAATTCTTCATCAACAAGACACAAAATTTCTCCACCTTCAAAGGGAATTTTAGAATAACTATGTGCTCAGTACTCACTGATTATTAATATAACAATGAAGTGTAAGAACATTCTAGATAGGGAGAGCAGAAGGCCTTTGCTGATCTTGGAGTAAAAGCTCTTGGAGGGCAGAAGGAGCACTGTGGAAAGTGTTGTGTTGCAGATTCCTCTGATTTGAAATATTAGCTCCTGGGGGGGCTGGAGAGATGGCTCAGCGGCTAGGGCAGTTGCCTGCAAAGCAGGAGGGTCCGAGTTCTATTCCCCAGTGGCCGTGTGAAGCCAGATGCTCAAGGTGGTGCAGGCTGCAAGGTCTGGAGCTCGTGTGCACTGGCTGGAGGCCCTCCTAAGCCCATTCTCGCTCTCTCGCTCACTCTGGCTCTTTTTCACTCTCTCAAATATATAAATAAATGAAATATTAGCTCCTGAAGACAGGAAGGATGCTCTGATTTAGTAAGTCAAGGGAGACCTGAAACTTAAAGGTCACGCAACCACTCCCTAAGGTTATGTTAATTAGAAATAAGCATTTCTTGTGGGGAGGGGGCAGGAAGAAAGTTCCAGAGATCTTGTAGTCAACAAATCTAGGAAAGTCCTGTAAGGCCCCACCCTAAGGCTATATAAAGGGGAAACAACAGCTTGGAGAGTGGGAGTCTCCAGCTGAGCTTCTTGCAGGTGCTGCAGTGTCCTTCAGAGACATAGCTTCCTGGAGTCATCACCTATGCTGGGGTGGGGTTTCTGGTGATACAACTGCCTTTGAATCATCTATTGCGCCTGTAAGCAACTCTTCCTTGCTCTGTAAGTAACCCCAATAAAGTCATCAGTTTGCCAAAACTGGTTTTGGTATAATCATACTTTGGTATGTTGTCTGTGCCCTATCTGGGAGAAAACACATGTTCCTGTCACCCCAGGAAAAATGTTTTGTGTGACAGAAAGGAAATGAGGGAAGGAAGAAACAGGGTTTCCATGTGTGGTCCTAAGGGCAATGGGAATGGTAATGATGCAGAGGAGAAGTCACAGAGGAGGTGAAAGCCACAGGGTTACCACCTTGTGGGTCTGGCTTATGTGGGTCCTGGGGAATTGAACCAGGGGCCTTAGGCACTGGAGATAAGTGCCTTAACTGCTGAGCCATCTCTCCAGCCCCCCTGTGCTTTTTCTTTAACTAGGATTTCTCAACCTTAGCACTGTGTGCATCTAGATCAGGAAAGTCTATTGGGAGGGGCTGGCCTATGCTTTGCAAGATGTTTAGTAGCATCCCAACCTTTATGGAGGATCCAATGGCAAACCTTCCCAAATGAGACAAGCAAGCATGTCTTCAGACGTTGTTAAATATCTGTTGGAGGCATACAGTTGTAGCAGTTTTATGCTCTAAGCCCTGTAACTGAACAAATTCAAAGTTGTGGTGCCCTTGCAGCTGAAAGATATCAGTGCAAATGTTTTACACTTTCATGTGCTTTGCTTTAGAAAACTGTGGCTGACCTGAGTGAGTTCATGAGTCAAGTGCAGACAGTAAGTGGTTCAACATATGAGGAAGTCTTTATTGCCATTGATTTACAGAGGTGATTCTCCATTTGGAATTCCTTTCCAGTAAAAAGTTTCAGAATCAAAGCTTCTAATATGAAGTCAAAAAGGAAAAAGGTGATAAATTGCAAAAGGTTTCATTTTGTTTGATAGTCCAGCTACAATGGAAGTGCGAGGGTTTCTGTTGTAATTGTCCTCAAAGCCAGTTAGTGTGAATGCAAAGCATGAGAGTGGCCCAGCTGCCCTTCTCTGTGAAGAGCAGGCCAGTACTTCCTGGGAGAACAGAGCCCCAGAAGTGCTTGGCACCAGCTCCTGCTGTCTTAATTCCTCCTGCCTATTGGAAAAGATTTGTAGGGCTGTCTTTGGCTCTAAGTACTGGGTGGGAAACAAGAAGTATATTCAAACAAAAGAGTGCTCCTGAAGTGTCTGAAGAGGCCTTTCACAGCTTTCTTTCAGTGCTCTCAACCACACTGAAGGTACAAACATTTCAAAGACAGCCACAATCACTTTGGAAAATGGTACAGCATATCCAACACATGATATTATCACATCCATTATTTGGTCAAAAAAAGCTTCATTGTATAATGAAATAAAACATGTTTCTCCTTTGTGAAAAGTCTACAAAAATGAGCTTACAAAAGTGCATCATGGAAACTTGGCAAAAGTTGTTTGTTTTTAAACACGCTCTTTCCAGAATATTTTATTGAAAGGGTTTTTTAGCCAGTTTTCCTGGCCTGCTGTGCAATTTGCAAATGATCTCTCTCTCTCACACTTGCTCTGTTGTCATATGTGGGCTAGATTTATTGGTAAAAGTATTTGGATCTCATTTCTGATATTTATAGACAAAACTTTTTCAAGCTAATTAACTGTTAGTGTTGGTAGCCAGTGTACATTCTTGTCAAGTGATATAGTCAGCTTTGTTGTTGCTGTGACAAAGAACACAACCAAAAGTGGCTTATGGAGGATCGGGCATAATTTGGCTTACAAACTCAAGGGGAAGGCTCCATGATGGCAGGGAAAACAATGACACAAGCAGAGGGTGGTCATCACCTCCTGGCCAATATCAGGTAGACAACAGCAACAGGAGAGATAAGCCCACCCACAACAATACACCTCCAACAGGGTTCCAAAATTGCCATCAGCTGCATTCAGAACACATACATTTGTGGGGGACACCTGGATGAAACCATCACATTCCACCCCTGGTCCCCACAAACTAATAATTATACATGATGTAAAATGCAATGCATTCAGCTCAATTTAGGATTCTCTAGAGGAGCAGAATTTATGAATGGATTGTAGCAAAAAGGGGAATTTATTGGGATAGCTATGATAGTCCAACAACAGTAGTCTGTAGGCCCATGGGTGAAGGAACTGGTAGCTGTTCAGTCCATGTGATTGGATGCTTCAGCAGTCCCAATCCAGCACTGAAGGCCTGAAGGCTTCCTGGGGAGCCTCCAGTTTTCAGTCCATGATGTGAGGCTGAGGAAACTGGGTTCCAATGACAAGGAAGGGGAGGAGAACAGGATGTGAGTGTAAGTCATAACAAGCACCAGCAGCTGGCTGCAGGAAGAAAGAAGCTTCCTTTCTTTTCAAGCTTCCTTATATCCAGTCCCCTTCCACTCTGGGGGAAGGGCTCACTCTGGAGGAGGGACCTCCTCCTTTTGTCAATCCTTTCTGTAGGCAAACTCAGATACCCACCCAAGATTACTGTGGATTACTGAACAGGTCAAGTTGATAATAAAGCAATATGGAAGGATTTAAAGCCTTGGCCTAAGAGATACCTTGTAAGCAGAGTTTGGTGGACCATTTTTGTGAGAATTTAAAGACAAGATAATAGAGAAAAAAACCTGGACTGTGTAGGCTTGGTTTACTGAGAATGGTGGGGGGGGGGGAGAACTTTTTCCAGATTGGGTTAGAAGCATTTTGTGTGAGTGGCTTGTTGCATTCTTCCTGTGTCCTAAGAACTTGAGCAGGGTTGAGTTTAGAAAAAATAGACTTGTTTGTATGAGCAGATCCATATGGCACAGGAAGAAATGAAAGTTTTGGGCTAGAGACAGTGCCCATTCAGCTGCAGTTGTTTGAGAGATTATCATCATTGAGACTGGACCGACTGTTCTGCTTTGGGACAGAAGGAATGCTGACTCCTTTGAAAGTAGGAGGATTGAATGCTGAAGGAGCGTCTTGCCCTTCAAAGTCAGATTCCCCTCCCCCATTAACAAATTCAGTAGCCCACCTGGTAGAGAGCGTAACAAATGCATGGAAGAGGGGGTCATTGGATTTGCAATGCAGTTTGTGTTTTGGAAAGGGATACTGTGGGATGCGAGACAGGCTTGTTAGAGGTTCAGTGGAGACATGAGATTACAGTGGAGACCCCAGGAGATGCCAACGCCATTGGGACAGCTGCCAAGGAAAGCTGTTGGCCTGGGATGAATTGTTCCCTGGGCTGTAAGTAGCCCAGCTGGAGGGCCAGAATTAGAACTCCAGAGACTTTGTCACTGGTTGGAGATGTCAGAGTTGGAGTTTTAGGATTTGATGATTGTCTTGTCTATTTTAGATCTTGTATTGGTTCAATCTTTCCTTGCAATGTCCAGTGCCATCGTTTTCAGTGTGAATGGCCTTTCCTCCCATAAGCTGATTTTTTTTTAATATTTATTGTCCATAATGAGTTACATTATTTAGTGGGTGCATAAGCTGATTTTGGTCAGGTGCTTTATCCCAGCAATGAGAAGGTAACTACAATTACATCTGTGCTAAAATAAAAACATAAACAACAAAAAGCAAAACAAAAAACCTCCTCAAAAAACCCAAGTCCATATATATATGTGAAATCTAAGGAAGTTCTATAGTCTAATTGTATACTGCCAATATTTATTTTCATGTCTGATAATGTCACTATTTGGAAAAGTTGGGTTATAGCACACAGAATCTCTCTGTATTATTTTTACAATTGCGTACAGGTCTCTATAATTTTTAAAATAAAAAGTTAAAAATAAAATCTAGGTTTGTTTAGGAGATTTGTCTGCTCTGGATTTAGTTTTGGTAGGTGGCATGTGTTAAGGAATTCATCAATTTCTTCCATGTTCTCCCATTTTGTGAAATAGAGGTTTTGGAAGTATGTCTTGATGATTCTTCCAACTTCATTTGTGTCTTTTCCCTTTTCATTTTTAATTTTGTTAGTTTGAGAACTCTTTTTTTGTTTGTTTGATCTAATTGGCCAGGGTTTGTCAATCTTATTTATTTTTTCAGAGAATTGGTCTTCATTTCATCAATTTTCTTGTTTTTTTTTTTTTTAGTTTCTAATTCATTAATCTCTGCTCTGATTTTAATTATTTCTTTCCATCAGGAACTCTTAGGGTTGGATTGTTCTTGCTTTTCCAACACCTTTAGGTGGGTGGTTAGTTTACTAATTTAAGATCTCTCTGTCTTTGTTTATGAAGGAATTTATTGCTATAAAAAAAAGTCCAGGACCTGATAGATTCTTAGCCAAATTCTACCTAACCTTCATCAAAGAACTTAAACCACTGTTTCTCATAACAGGAAAAGAGGGAATGCTCTCCAACTCCTTCTATGAAGCTAGCATCACCCCAATACCAAAACCAACAGAGATACAACAAGAAAGGAAAACTATAGACCTATATACCTGATGACCTTAGATACAAAAATACTGAACAAAATCCTTGCAAACCAAATTCAACAATATGTCAAAAGTATTATCCACCTTGATCAAGTAGGATTCATCCCAGGAATATAGGGATAGTTCAAAATACCAAAATCAACTAAGGTAATTCACCACATAAACTTAAACATAAGAACCACAAGATCATTTCAATAGATGTAGAGAAGGCTTTTGACAAAATGCAACATCATTTTATGATGAAAACACTGGAGACACTAAGCATGGAGGGATTTTATCTCACCATAATAAAGGATATATGCAAAGCACCTAAAGCCCAAATTCTACTTAATGGGGAAATACTCAGGGAGTTCCCATTAAGATCAGGGACAAGACAGAGGTACCCACTGCCGCCTCTGCTCTTCTTGCTTGAAGTTCTAGAACAAGCAATATGCCAGGAGAAAGATATGAAAGGGATACAAATTGTAAAGAAAACAGTCAAACTAGTCCTATTTGCAAATGACATGATCCTATACATAATGGACCCAAAGAACTCTCCCTAACTCCTAAAAGGTGATAAATTCCTTCAGCAAAGTGACAGGATACAAAATGAGCACACAAGAATCAGTAGCCTTCCTAAATGCAAAAGACTAACATGTAGAAAGAAATCAGTGAGTCTGTCCCATTTTCAATAGCCACAAAATAGAAAAAAATAAAAAAGCAAATACCTTGGAATAACACTAATAACCAAAGATGTGAAAGACCTAAATAATGAAAACATAAAGACACTCAAGAAAGTAATTGAGGAGGACATGAGAAGATGGAAAGACCTTCTATGCTCCTGAATAGGTAGAATTAATATTGTGAAAATAGCAATTCTACCAAAAGCAATATACAGATTCAATGCAGTACGAACAAAAATCTTAGCATCATTCTTTGCAGAGATACAAAAAATAATCTTAAAATTTATATGAAAGGTATCCAAAACTATCCTTAGCAAAAGAAATACATCTGGAGGTATCACCATACCCAATCTACAGCTATATTACAAAAATCATAATAGCAAAAATAGCATGGTACTGTCATTAAAACAGAAACATAGGCAATGGAACAGAATTATGACCCAGTTATTAGTTCAAGTAACTATAGCTACTGGATCTTTGACAAAAGTTCCAACAACATACACTGGAGAAACAATAGCATCTTCAGCAAATGTTGCTGGACAAAGTAGATAATGACATGTAAAACAAAGAAACTAGACCCAGTCTGTGACTGTCAGGTGTCTGCAGGAATCATCTCTCCCTTTCCACCCCTCCCCCCTGAGTGGGAGGCATCTAGTTAGAGCTTCAACTTAGGTGCTAAAACTGATTGGTCAGATATGAACCAATCAGCTGTCTCTCTGACTCACCTGGGGAGGACTTAAAACTAGCTTCCCTAAAGGAAGTCGACCCTCTTTCCCCACATGGCAATGGAGTAGAAAGACTGCTGGATTTCCAGGCCTTAGGAAGGTAAGGCCTATCTCCCCACCCCAGCTATTGACTGGGGTGGGGGGGCAGGCTCCAGACTTTTTCTCTTATAAATCTCTCTTTCTCGTAATGGGAGCCTTCTGTTATCTTTTCTTGGGCTGATTATTTAGCTACATAATATAAGTTTTGTTAACTCTCTAACATGTGTTCTCCCCACACTGGTGGCTAGAGAACTCTGTAACTCCTCACATGGTGACTGGGAAATTTCCGCATCCAACTCCCCTTTCCCTAATTTACTAAGTTAGAATAAATGTGTAATTAAAATTTAATTCCATCCCTGTGTACAATTCTTTGGCCTTAGAGGACACGAACTCGGAGGAGAAGGAGGGGGAGGGGGATTCCAAAACTCTCTCTCTCTCTCACTCTCCATGTTGCTTACAATTATTAATTATCAGCAATCTGTATCAAGTCCTCTCACCATGCACAAAAGTCAACACCAGATGGATATAAGATCTCAATATAAGACCTGAAATTCTTAAACAACTGGAAGAAAAAATAGGGGGAACTCTCCATGATATAGGAGTGTGGAAAGACTTCCTGAACATTACTCTAGTAGCCCAGAAAATTAAACAGTCACTGAACCAGTGGGATCTCATCAAGCTAAAAAGCTTTTGTGTAGACAAACGTACCATACACAGAGCCTAAAGACCACCATCAGATTGGGAGAAAAATCTTTGCCAGCTACACCACAGACAGAGGCATAATATCTAGAATCTACAAATAATTTAAAAAGTTAAGTAATAACAAATCAAATAGTCTACTCAAAAAATGGGGCAGAGAACTGATTAGGGAATTCACTAAGGAAGAAATACAAATAGCTAATACTTAAGAAAATATGTTCAACATCCTTAATCATCAGGGCAATGCAAATTAAAACAACTATGAGATTCCACCTTATTCCAGTCAGGATGGCAATCATTAAAAAAATCAAATGACCATAGATGTTGGAAAGGATGAGTGAGGAACCCTTTTTCACTGCTGGTGGGAGTGCAAACTTGTACAATCACCATGGAAATCAGTATGGAGACTCCTGGAAAAGATGAAAAATCGAGCTACCATACTGAGTTGTTCTACTGGGAATCTTCCATAAAGGGTCCTCTCTTCAGTACAGAGACATTTGCTCAACCATGTTTATAGCTGCTCAATTCACAATAGCTAAGAATAGGAAGTGACCCAGATGCCCATTGCTGGATGAATGGATATCAAAGTTGTGGTACATATTCACAATGGATTTCTACTCAGCAGGTACCATTAGTTTTACATAGCATGTGTATATAAGTTCATATATACGTATTCTTGTGTGATAATATTTATATAATGGTAGATCAGGTAGGGAAAATATATGTAAGAATATATATTTGCAATATATATGAGAACAAAACAATACAGATCCAAGGGTGATTGGTGGCATCACAGGAATTATTCTATTGACTACAGACCAGTTTGTTCCTAGAAGGGAACAATGGGCTCATCTTTGTGGGACTCTGAGACTGCTGACCCCAGAACCAACATAGACTGTCCTAAAGAGGCTCTTGACATAAACTACAAGACTTGTGTCTATCAATGAGGAATACTAGGGGGGAAATGAAATGATTTTCCGTATGAATTCTGGCTGCTGACTAATGAGTTCTCACTAGCCCTGGCCCTCATGGGCCCTCATGCCTCAGGGATAGGCAAATCCAAGTCATCTTGTTGATAATAGAGTTGAGCATCCTGTTTTCTTGTTGCAGGCTTTTAAGATGTTGATGTGGTGATAAGAGGCCCAGTAGGGTATATGAAACCTAAGGTTAAGAACAGGAAAGGCCCTGGAGAGATGGCTCCACAGTAGGCACTTGCCTACAAAGCCTAACAACCTGGGTTCAATTCCCCAGATGCACAAAGTGGAGCATGCTTCTGGAGAATTCCCCGGATTCACAAAGTGGGGCATGCTTCTGGAGTTCATTTGCAGCAGCTGGAGGCCCTAAGCCCCTCTGTCTCTCTATCTCTCTTCGCTTACAAATAAATAAATGTTTTTTTTTATAAAAAAGAACAGGAAAGGGGGGCTGCAGAGATAGTTCAGCAATTAAGGTGCTTGCCTGCAAAGTCTCACAACCTGAGTGGAATCCCCAGTACCTACATAAAGCCAAATGCACAGTGGCGCATGCGTCTGGAGTTCATTTGTAGTGGCCAGAGGCCCTGACATACCTGTTCTCCTCTCTCTGTCTCTCTTATCTCTATCTCTCTCTCTGTTTGCAAATAAACAAATAAAAATATTAAATAAAAAAGGAACAGGAAAGGGGAAGTTTTTTTAAAATATTTTATTCATTTTTCAAGCAGAGATACAGAGATAGAGATAGAGATAGAGATAGAGATAGAGAGAGAGAGAGAGAGAGAGAGAGAGAGAGAGAGAGAGAGACTACACCAGAGCCACCATTTTGTGGGTCTGGCATATGTGGGTCCTGGGGAATTGAACCCCGGGGCCTTAGGCACTGGAGGCAAGTGCCTTTAACTGCTGAGCCATCTCTCCAGCCTCGGTAATTTTTCACTAAGATGTTTTACTAATGTAGAAAGTTAGTAATTTTCTATATGTTGACCTTGTAATTGGATTTCTTATTGAATCTTATTGGTTCTCTATATATTATGAATTACTTTCCTTGACTTGAAATACAGAAATATTGTCATCTATAGTAATGAAAATGTTGCCTAATGTCTTTAATACTTATGAGTTTCATTCATTTTCATTTTCTAATTGCATTAAGACCTCTGGAATAGTGCTGTGTATTGCCTTTTTACCGATTTAGATTTTAATTAAATTCTTCCACTCTTTAACCCAAAGGCACAGTATTTGTTGTAACATTTTTTAACAAGTTGAGGAAATTTTTTAATTAATATAGTGAAGTTCAACAGCACATGTTTAAATGCAAACCTTTGTTGATCTCTCCAATTTAACCTTATTTAGGTTCTCTTCCCCAGATCATAAACCCAAAAGCTTTTGTTTGTTTGGTTTTTGTTTTCCAAGGTAGGGATTTACTCTAGCCCAGGATGGCCTGGAATTCACTATGTAGTCTTCCTGGGTGGCCTCAAACTCTTGGCGATCCTCCTACCTCTACTTCCCGAGTGCTGGGATTAAAGGTGTGTGTCACCACACCTGGCCACAAAGCATTTTTAACAAGTCATCTTCAAGACATTCTGCTTTAAAATAAGGGGATGGTCAGTCAGAGCCAAATTATTGGCTCCAATTAAAATAACCACACTGTCTAGAAATATGGAAACATGAAATAAATTTGCCAAAATCTAAAATGACACTTTGCTATCATTTTCATGTTACTAATTTGATGTCAGTAATGTAAGAGCTTTAACGTAATGGAAATGCGTTTTTTGTATAAAATGAGATCATAATATTCAATATTGCTAACATTTATCATGTGTTTTTATATCTCAGGCACTTTACTGAGATTTTTTAATCAATAATTTTGTTTTCATATTTCTTAATATTTTCTTAATCCTTCTAGCCACATTTTTATACCTGGAAATGTTATCAGTCTCTTTTATGGATGAGGAATGGTGCTTATTGAGGTTAAGTACCTTGCCCACATTAATTTGACATTCTAGTACCATAATATACATGCTATTTTGGAACTCATTTGGAAAACAAATATTTGATTTCTTTCCTTGCCAGTAACTAAGCATCTGGATCATAAGTGCTAATTACTCCATAACTTTATTTCATATTTATATCAAGTATGCATCTATATTTATATAACAATGTATATAAGTATAGTTTGTACCAAGATTCTATTATAGTTTACATGCTATACAATAATATAATATATGTTGAGTATATACTACATCATATATACATATATATATATACATATATATATATATATATATATATATATATATACACTATTTTTCCAGAATAAACCAGAAAAACGATACTTTATTGAAAATAGTCACCAAATTGTATTGAGCATATCCTGTATGAGTTAGGTCTTATTGACACTCTAGTGAAGGTAGTAGTGTGAGACCTAATAATTAAAAACAATTATACTGGTTAATAATTACAAACATGGCAGATAATGCATCCTGAGTGAGCTGGTCTTGCCTGGCAGGTACAAGAAGTCCTTTCTGAGGAGCTGACATGCTCAGAGAAGTTTTATTATTGCCAGCTGGATCTTTAGTAGGCTCTGTGCATCTCCGGCTCAGTCTGAGTAGTGTAAAGTAGACTCTTAATCCAAGAAGCCTTTAAGAACTATATTAACCCAACAGCACTCTTACTAAGAAGCCCCAAGATCAGGATCTCTTTGCTATACACAAATCATCCAAATGAATTGAACATGTTATTGAAAGGCTTACCATGTGCTTCTTGAATGCTTTGAGTACAAGAAGTAAAAGGAAATGAAATACTTTTCTCTTTCAAATAAATATTACATACTGAGGACTTCTCAGCCGCATTAACAGGGTGATTCTATTATTTACAACATAGGCAGATACGAAATGTCTCCTTTTGCTTCAGGCAGATCAGTACTGTAGGATTTTCTCTCCTTAATCCTCTGCTCAGCAATTTTGCTTCTCCTATTCTGGAAACTCACAGACATTTTTTTTTTTGAGACTCTAGATCAGGCAGTCATTTTCAAAAGCCATTTTTTTTTTGCTCAATCTTATGAGTAAGTCAAATCACCATCATGAGATTGATATGAGAATTCCCTGATGTTAATTGGTCACCTTCCTTGTATAAACTTAGGCACCAGGGGGTGTTGTCAGGAAATAACATTCTTGGTAGATGGATAAGACCTTGTAATAAGTTCAGTAAAGCTCCATGGGGACTCCAGGTAAGAAAGTCTCTATCAATGTAGCAAGAAGGAAAATCATTACCAGCCATTGAGCATTTATAATGGAGTATAGGTTTCACCTACACCACTTCTGATTTGATGAGAAAATTTGGGGTGGGTGATGTTAAATAATTTACTTAATTATGTCATATAATATTGTATAAAGAACAGTTAGGACTGAACACAGGTCTTTTTTCTCTTTTTAAAAATATCTTTATTATGAATAAGTATATACATTGTATGAACAAATCTTATGAATGTGTCCCTGTTTCCCTCCTCTCTGTCCCCTACCCACTGGGGTCCTTCCTCAGTGTGCATACTGGATCTGTCCATAGGTTAGGGGGATACGAACTGCACCAGAGGTAGCCAGTTTTTCTTTCTCTCTTTTTTTCTTCCCCCTTGTGTATTGTTGCTGAGGGGGGTAATGTCTCTGGATATTCTCCCCTACCATGGCTCTTACATTCTATCTGCCCCCTCTTCTGCTCAGTTCCCTGAGTCATAGTGGGTGAGTTTTAAATCTGCTTTGTTGTTGAGATTTTAAGTATCTCTGGGTCTTTGCCCTTAGTTGTGTTGGGTATTGGTGGTGTCTGTCTCCATTCACCTTTCATGGGTTATCAGACTTGCTGTGGTGATTGGTCTCCTGTTTGTCTGTCACTTTCTCATAGCTTTCATTTGGGCCTTATGTGAAGGCTAGGTGTATGGTGTGTCTCCTGCCAGGATGTCAGCCATCATCCAATGTCTTGTTGGTGGAACTGAGTTGTCCCCTTCTGATGGTACCCTCAGCTTCCTCAGAATCTTACTGTATAAAAGCAAGGGTTTTATGGTGTCAATTCATTATTAGTTTAGTTTTCTGTATGAGTCCCCCCACCATCCCATTTCCCTACTGTCCCATTCCCCCATTCTTTCTATTCCCTTTTATAATCTCTCCTGAACGCAGGTCTTTCTGACACTCAAACAATGAGCTTTTCTACCTGCCACTGGCAGCTTTTCTAAGTTTTTTTTT
>PVHP010010026.1:32487-48885 GCA_004024765.1 Zapus hudsonius | reverse complement strand
TGTGTGTGTGTGTGTGTGTGTTTGTTTGTTTGTGGGATTTTGCCATTTTCTGAGACAGGTCTTGCTATATAGTCCAGGCTGGTCTTGAATTTACTCTGTAGCTCAGGGTGGCTCCGAACTCCCTACAATCCTCCTACCTTAGCCTCCCAAGTCTGGATTACAGGCCTGAGTCACCACACTAAGTAATCATGTGGAAATATTGAGCAAGCAGTCTGGAGTTGTAGGGTAAGGTCTAGAAAGTATTTAAAGCCAGGGGACTAGTTGAGATCAACAAGAGTAAGAGGAAAAATATAAGAACACCAAGGACTTAGTCCTGGAGCACTCCAACAGTTCAGTGGGCTAGAAGATTAATCAGAAAAAGACTGTGAGAAGGAGCAACCAAAGAAGCAGCATGAAAAAAAAGAGAGCCCCCCCTCAGCATCAAGACACATAGAAAAAAAACTGGCTACCTCTACAATTCATAACTCCCTATCCCATGGACTGATCCAGTAAGCCCACTGAGAAGGGCCCCCAGCGGGTTGGGGACAGAGAGGAGAGGAACAGGGGTACCATCACAAGATTTGCTCATATAATGTATCTAATTATTGACAGTCAATATGTTTTTTAAAAAAGTTCAGAGGATTTGGCTATGGAAACCACTCTAAGGCAGAAATATTGGCCCACACTCCCTGGCACACACCTGTAATCTCAGTATTTAAAAGGCAAAGAGAAGAGAGTCAGGAGTTTGAGGCCTACCTGGCCTCATAGGGAGACTGTTTCAAAGAAACAAAAGAGAAATGAAAAGCTGAGGAGAAAGACTGACAAATACCATAAAGGAAAAGCCTAATGGAGAGAGGACAGCAAGCACTCCCCCCCCCCCCCGTTTCCCTTCTTGGTATCCATATCCTTCCTATGACAAATGCTTGAGCAAAGGCTTATGTAGAGGGCTATGGGAGCAGCATGATGGTACAGTAGCCCCAGAAGAAAGAAGAGCAGGCTGAGGGAAGGAAAAATTGTTACTGAAGACCCACCAAAGGGATAATCCATGGAGTTAGAAACACTGGACAGGACAAGAGAGAAGAAAGTACCAGGCAAACGGACTGGGGCAGGAAGCTGTCAGCACTACTGAAGCCAGCTGGAGCACATCATGAGTGGTCTGTGTGGCCTGCAAGCAGTATGTACTTTATCCTATAGGCCATTGGGAACCACAAAAGGACAGCAAGCAAGAGAGTGGTTTAACCAGGTTTTGTTTTCCAAAGGGAGCACTGTAAGAAATGTCAATTCAACTGGGATGGGGCTGATGAGGGGCAGGTTAGGAAGCCTTGGCAAAGTCAAGCCAAAAAGAGTCATGATCAATCTTGAGCAGCAGAAAATGGGATAGAGAAGGGCAGACAGTAGATAATTCATTTTGTACATGTTTGGGATGTGATATCTGTGAGACATCTTCATGGAATTCCAAGGATACAGAAAGAAATAGGGCCTTGAGACATAGTAAAGATATAAAACTTAGCTGGGCATGGTGGCGCACATCTTTAATCCCAGCACTCGGGAGGCAGAAGTAGGAGGATTGCTGTGAGTTCAAGGCCACCCTGAGACTAACTACATAGTGAATTCCAGGTCAGCCTGGACTAGAGCGAGACCCTACCTCGAAAAACCAAAAAAAAAAAAAAAAAAAGATATAAAACTGGTTCTTGGATTGGAGAGATGGCTCAGCAGTTAGAGGCATTTGCTTGACAAGCCTGAAAGCCCAACAACTTGTGTTCAATTCCTCAGGACCCATGTAAAGCCAGATGTGCAAAATGGCGCATGTGTCTGGAGTTCATTTGCAGTGGCAGGGGACCCTGACACACCCATACTCTTTCTGTGTCTGCCTCATTCTTTCTCTCTCCCTCTCTTCTCTCTCTCTCTCTCTAATAAATATTTTTTTTAAAACTGGGGCACTCTCCTGCTGTTGTTGTCCATCAGATATTGGTCAAGAGGTGATGTCCAGCAGAGCATGGTGGTGCATGCCTTGAATCCCAGCACTCGGGAGGCAGAGGTAGGAGGATTGCCATGAGTTCAAGGCCACCCTGAGACTACATAGTGAATTCCAGGTCAGCCTGGACTAGAGCAAGACCCTATCTCAAAAAACCAATTAAAAAAAAAAAAAAGAGATGATGTCCAGCCTTTGCTCATGCCACATTTTCCCCTACCATCATGGAGCTTCTCCTCATATCCGTTTCTCATGAGGGTGCTGGACTCCTACGGGGATGACTACCAGGCCAGCCAGTTCACCATCCTGTTGGAGAATGAAGGGAGCTAGAGCACAAATGCCCCTACCCTAGGTGACGCTGAGAATGAGGCTCCAGAGAAAGAGGGGCTGTCCCCACCCCCAAAAGACGCCTGTACCCCCAGAACCCAGCAGCCCAGCCCCTGGAAAGGGATCCAGTGAAGGAAGAGGCAGCAGGCACCATGGGACAGGTGCCAGACGGGAGCTGCACTGACTCCAGAGCTGGACCCAGTGAAGGTTAAGACTTTGGCTTTGAAGCAGATGAAGACTTGGGTTCAAGTTGGGTTTCTTGAGGACCAGACAAATTGCTACCCCACCCCAACCAGCCCACCCTTTGACTGATTCCCCTCACCCAATAAAATGTAAAAAAGGTTTAAAAAAAAGCTGGGTGTGGTGGCAGCACTTGGGAGGAAGAGGTAGGAGGATCACCATGAGTTCAAGGCCACCCTGAGACAACATAGTGAGTTCCAGGTCACCCTGGGCTAAAGTGAGACCCTACTTCGAAAACCACACACCCAAAAAAAGTTTAAAAGTTTTTAAAAAGTAAAGTGTAAAAAAAAAAAGGAAAAAGAAAAAATTGGTGGGGGGGAGGCTGGAGAGATGGCTCAATGCTTCAGGCACTTGCCTGCAAAACCTAACCACCCAGGTTGGATTCCCCAGTACCCACATAAAACCAGATGCACAAAGTGGCTGGAGGTCCTGGATTGCTCATTCTGTCTGTCTCTTTTCTCTCTCTCTGATTGCAAATAAAAAATTATTTTTAAAAACTGGTTCTCAGTGCTGTATAATGATATTGACACCAAGGTCTGGGTGAAACAACCAGGCAGGAAGAACAGTGAGGAGTGAGGTTATCTCGTACATAATCCTGGGAAACACTAACAACCATGAGGCAGGTGTAGGATAGCAAGCCAGCTAAAGAAGCCAAGTGGAACTTGCTCCGAATGAAGTTAATTGGATAACAACTTTCAGGATAGAAGTCTTCCCCATCTCCCTTGGTGACTTTGATATAAACTGTAGCTTGATAAAGCAGCAATGAATATCTTTTTTATAGCATGAAGCATCTCTAGAAGGAGGCTATAACCAGACAAGGATGAAGATAGTAACTAAAACTAGACAGGATGCAATAATCATGGCTACATTTAGGATGCTGAGTCAAATTGATGTTAACTACAGCCCCCAAATTTCTTGGTTAAGATATTTTACAGATTATTGCCTCTTATAAGGCATTCAGAATACAAGGGGAGTCAATAATATGCTCAATACCCTTGTATATCAACAGAGGTGGAGAGACTTGTAAAGCCTCTATCTGTTAAGGGCCCCCACCCAAAGGAAGCCAATTTCATGCAACTGCCCAAATTTTGGTGTTAAGGGCTGATTTCTATCCAGAGGTTGCCAGATGCAGAGGGCGGGGCTCTATTTTGGGCAGCCTGTCCCAGAGCCTGGCCGCATCTGGTTTGAGCAGCATGCAGCCCCAGTGACTCACACACCCATGCAAACCGCCTGTGGCTCAGTGGCATGGCCTCAGAAAGCCAACCTCAGGCCAGCTCCCTCCTCACTCTATTACACTGGGATAAATAAATAAAGAGTCTGCCAGCAGCCACACAGCCTGATAGCAACCAGATGGAGAGAGAAAGGCATGGGCAGAGCCAGGGTTAGAAACTCCCTCCAGTGAGCTAGACTGAGAGGGGGCTATTCCAGCATACTCACCCTGAAGTTTAACCTAGATCCTACTGCCATGCAGACCATCTCCAATTCCTTGACTTTTTTTTCTACTCCTAAAGGTGCCTCTCAGCTTATAATCCTGAGAAATACTCTCTACAGGGATTGGATCTTACCTAATATGAGGGTCATATCCTCAGACTCCCCATTCAGCCCTAAAATATTGACATTGCTGGTATTTCCCCTAGTTGGGTCACTATTTATTGGTGCCCTTAGGCTCACAGAAGTGAAAAATCAGAAACTATTAAGGGAAGAAAAGCAAAAGGATGTAACTCTGTTGGGTCCTTAAATATCTTTTCTATCTCCAGCATCTTAGAAACCTCCCGTCCTTCTGCCCTTGTGCCCTATGCCTATGACCTCTTGCCTAGCAATAGCCCCAATCAAAATAGAAAGAAGTTACTCCAGGCACCGACCGCATGGCCCTCTGACATTGGCCTGGCCCCCTGTACTTTCATCCCAAACTGTCTCCCTGGTTTGTTTATTTTCCTATTCTATATTGTTTATTTTTATGGCACATCCTTTCAGTCCTGTCTTGGGTGACCTCCTGACTCTTTTACGTCCTGTTTGTGACCCTGGGCAAACACCATAACTGAAAAGATGCAGAAGCTTTAGCTCTCTAGCCCCAGTAGGAGACTTCAGTCCTAGCTATGCAGGGCATTCTGAAGACAGTATGGTGGCCTTAGAGACAACAAGAATTGACATCACCCTAGCTCTTATGCCTCCTCTAAGTGGTGTGTAACCAGTTAAAATAGGAGTAAATGTGGGAGGTCCTAAATGTAGAGATCTTGGGCAAGTCATTCAATCTCTCTAAGGTTCAGTGTCTTCATCTACAGAATAGAAAGCTGGCTGGGTGAGGTGACACATGCCTGTAATCCCAGCACTCAGGAAGATGAGGCAGGATCATGAATTTGAGGCCGGCCTGAGCTACATAGTAAATTCAAGACCAGCCTGAGCTACATAGTGAGATCTTATTTTAAATAAAAAAAAAAAAGTTGGGCATGGTGGCAACATGCCTTTAATCTCAGCATTCCCAAGGCAGAGGTAGAAGGATCATGAGTTTGAGGCCAACCTGGGAGTTCCAGGTCAGCCTGAGCTAGAATAAGTCCCTGCCTCAGGAAAATAAAAAATAGGGGTTGGGGAGGTAATTCAGCTGGTAATACATGCTTGTTATCAAAGACGAGGACCTGAGTTCAATCCCCAGTACCCATGTTTATAAAAAGCCAGAAGACACTCTTCAGTTGAGAGGGTGAATAGGAGGATCTCTGTGATTTCAAGGCCAGCATGGGGCTAGAGTGAGTTCCAGGTCCAGGTCCAGGACAGCATGAGTTACAGTGAGAGTCTGCCTTGAGAAAACACACACACACACACACACACACAAAAAAAAAAAAAAAAAATCCAGGTGTGGTTGCATGCATATATAACCCCAACTCTGGGCAGGTAGAGAGAGATGGATCCCTGGAACTAGCCAGTCTAGCCTAATTGGTGAGCTCCCAGCCAATGAGAGATCCCATCTAAAAGAAGATAGAAAAAAAGAAAGAAAGCAGAATGCCCAAGGAACAATACTGAGGCCGTCCTCTGTCCTCCACATGCACATACATAGAGCACACACACACACACACACACACACACACACACACGTACAGACACACACAGAGAAAGCTATAACTACCTATCTCTAAGATCCTTTTCATATATTATTTAAAAAATGTCACGTCTTTGAGATGTGGCTATGATTCTACAGGACCAGAACACTTGAAGTAGTTGGTTCCAAAACACCAACACCTGAGCCAGGTATGCTAATTCATGCCTATAAAATCCCAGCTCTGGGGAGGCTAAGGCAAGAAGATTATGAGTTTGTGGCCAATCTTGCTACAAATTGAGTTCTAGGCCAGACTGAGCTACAAAGTAAGCCTCGGACTCAGTCAATCAATCAATCAATTAACTAACAAAAAATCTCACCAACACCATCTTGGGCTAGTACCTGGATTCTACATGCGTTCTCAGCCCATTCCACAGGGATTTTTCCTCCACTAGTGTGAAAAAGATGAGCCTTCCATTTTACAAATGAGATAATGGTGGCTCTGAGAGAAGTGATTTGTTCAAGGCTGCAAAACCATGAGAATAACTGAAGTCCTCAAATACAAATCTAACAAGGAACACTGGATCCCCAGGCCACACTACCACAGTGTTCACAAAATCCCCCTGGCACAGATTTATCAAACTATTCTTTCAAAAAAATTTATTGAAGGGGTAGGGAGATTGCTCAGTGGTTAAAGGAGCTCTGTTTGCAAAGCCTGCCAGCCAGGGTTCAATTTCCTGGCCACCCATATAAAACCAGACAGATATTCATTTGCCATAGCAAGAGACCCTGGCATGCTCATTCACAAACACATGCAAATAAATAAATAAAGTCTTTAACATTTTGTTGAGAATCTACTACTTCCAGGCACTGTCATCCATGCTAGGAATACTGAACTGCAACATGGTTCTTGCTCTCAAAAAGTTCACAGACCTTATTTTAAAAAAAAGTTCACAGATCAGTGTAGGAGAAAGCCAAAGTCTTGTAGACACCTAACAGTATGTATCAGTGTAGTAAGTGGTAAAAATACAGGTATAAATCAAAGTACTATAATAGCAGGGAATAAGGATTCTCTTGACAAGAGAAGTCCAGAAAAGTCTTCCAAAGAAGCTGTAGCTGACACTTAAAAAGATGAAAAGAAATTCACAAGGCTGATAAGGACAAGGCATCAGGTATTCTAGGTAAAAGGAAAAACGTATAGGAAGAAACAGACAAGAAAAAATAGCATTTGAGAAAAATTCAAAGTCACCCCATATGGCTACAACAGAAAGCACAGGTGAAAGTTATAGAGGTGAAGCTATGGCGAATGAGGCACCCAACAGAGGATCTTGCACTTTCTCACTAAGGAGTAAGGCAGGAACTACTGTGTCAGCAGTAGCCTAAGTCAACCTTCTCCAACACAAGAAGCTATCTAGCAAATCTTACAAGTTCAGGTTTAATAGTCTCTCTCTTTCCTCTTAAAGATTTGACACCTATTCTGCTTTAGGACTTCCCCACACATGGTTTTCTCCTTCTTCTGGGTTATGACTACTTCAGTATGAGCACTCATCTCGTGTTTTTTGCTCTTAATGTTAAGACTCTATGTATCAGAGCTCAGTCAATGTACAGGGAAAAACCGAAGGTTTCAAATCAAGTTTATGACTGGCCCTATGAAAAATGCTAATTGTCAGGTTCAAAAAAGGCATGAGACATAGACCTTGTCTGCAAGACACTTACAGTTAACCTAGATGACAAAACAGAAATGAACAAGCTATACTGAATAGTATAACAGCATTATTTACCATCATAATAAAAGTACCAACTTGGGCAACATGTGTAATTGGAAAATGGGGCACTAATACTAAGGTGCTAACTATATAACCAACAGGTCCCAGAAGGAGGAGGGAAAGACCAATACTGACTGGTAGTATCAAAGGTCACTATTATTAATGCTCCCACTATTTGGCATTCACTAGATGTTTCTTTTGGCCAAGCTTAATCCTTAGAAGAGAAACCTAGGCAGAAGCTTCTGACAGGCCACAATTATCTACTCCCCATTCATTCCTTTGCCAGTCCCCTTGTATAAACACTGTGATTTTCCACAGCCTGCTGTGCCCACAAGACAGTCCCCAAATGGTGGCCTTGAGCTTTTACCTTCCTCTACTGCTGGATGCTGAAGGAACTAGACAAGTACCAATAACTACCCTTTTGCTCCACCATCCAGATGTCACCAAGCAGAAATTCAACAGCTGGCCAGCCAAGGTTAAAGAATTCTAAATTACACTTCCCACATCACTGTAATAGAGATGTTAAAAGCAGTTAAAAGGCCGCTTTTACCTTTTCACTCTTTCCCCAACCTCTCTATGCACAGCTCAAACTTTATCAAACTTTCCATCGGCAAGTTTTTCAAACAAAGGGCTTTCCAACCACATAAGCCACCTAACACTCAAAATGCAGGTTGCCACCCAGGCACTTTGAGTATCCAAATTTGTAGACAGAGAAAGGAAATAACAAATACCCTACCTCAACCATAAACTGTTCCAAGAAAGAATTTTCTTCAAATGGCTCAGTCTTCAATCGACCTATAATTAAGAAGAAATAGAAAAAAAGAAACATAAGCCTACCTATAAGATGTTGAGAAGAGAGCCCTTGCCTTCAGAAGTGAAGGATGTGATGCAGAGCAAGCCCTGGCCCAGCAGGAGAAGGGACGAGGGGTATGAACACAAGCAAACAAGAACAGAACTGGCAACAATGGCATCATGTTCAATGATAATGGCAGCATCTGCTTTGGAAGATTTTCCTGCCACAAAAACAAAGGTGCTGTGGAATCTTTGTACTGAAACTGGAGCTATGTTGCTTCCTAAACTCCCAAGTTCACATGGCATTAATACCATTTTGTATGGCTGTTAGCTTCTTTCCAAAGTCTTTCCTTGTCATTGCATAGGACATGTCTGAGCTTGGTTATAGCTTCTATTGATCATCTGGGCCTCAGCCAGGAACTGGAGGATGACAGAAATACAATTTAGTATCAAGTCTCCAGTTTCCGGTTAGTACCCAGTACCCATCCTGGGGGAAAAGCATTTTTCAAGTGCAAATGAGAGCCTGTCTTTTTTTCTAAGACCCTTAGACTATTTGTACCATTCCCCACTCAATTCCTCTCACCTCGGCTCAACACAGCACCGCTCTCCTGGTAGTCCTGGATCTCTAGGTCCTTCATGCGGAGCAGTGCTGCCAGCTCCCTCACCTGACACTGCAAGGCCAGACTCATGCCCAGCAAAGGACGAATCAAATGCTGAGAGACCTTTGATGGAGAAGAAATACCAATTAGCCAACATAGGCTTTAAAAGTACTCCCTGGAGCTGGAGTGTTGGTTCACTCATTAAAGGCACTTGCTTACAAGCCTGCTAATCTGAGTTTAATTCTCCCAGCACCCACATAAAATAGGACACAAAGTGGTGCTTGCATCTGTGATCCCAAGGCACCTAAAGCAATGGGAGATGAAGTCAGGAGAATCAAGCATGTGCAGCAGCAAAACTATGACACCCTGTCTCAAAGAAGGTGGAAGGAGAAAAACCACATCTTGAGGTTTCCTACTGACTCCCACAGGCACAGTGGCATATACTCTCACATGCAAGCGCGCGCACACACGCACGCACACACAAATAAAATAATAAAATTAAATTTTAAAATGTTTTTAAAATATTTTTTATTTATGTGTGGGGAGAGAGAATGGGAGTGCCAGGGTCTCTTGCTGCTGCAAACAAACTCCAGATGCATGCACCCCTTTGGTACATCTGGCCTTATGTGGGTACTGGGGAATCAAACTCAGGTAGTTAGGTTTCGTAGGCAAACACCTTAACCGCTAAGCCATCTCTCCAACCCTTAAAAATGTTTTTAAATGTACTCCTTGGGATGGAGAGATGGTTCAGTGGTTAAGTTGCTTGCCTGAAAAGCCTAATGACCTGGGTTCAATTCCCCAGTACTCATGTAAAGCCAGGTGCACAAAGTAGCACATGCATCTGCAGTTCATTTGCAGTGGCTGGAGGCCCTGGCATGCCCACTCTTTGTCTGTATCTCTTCTCTATCTGCCTGCAAGTAAATAAATGACTAGAAGTACTCCTTAATACTATATTAGCTACTAGAAGAAAAATACTCAAAAAGAAATGTTTCTTTTAATATTTTTATTTATTTATTTACAAGCAGAAAGAGAGAGAGAAACAGAAGAGAGACAAACAGAGAGAATGGGTACGCTAGGACCTCCAGCCACTGCAAATGAACTCCAGACGGATTCACTTTGTGCATCTGGCTTTACATGGGTACTGGGTCATTAGGCTTTTCAGGCAAGTGCCCTCACTGCTGATCCATCTCTCCAGACCCAAGAAGAAGTGTTTTCACAGGAACTGGGCTTTGTAGACAACAGATGCATTTACAGGAACATAAATCCATAGATAGTAGTTATGTATACATATTAAAGAGAATCAAGGATTTTCTTTGTGGCCCAGATAAATGGGAAGGATGAAAGAAAAGCATCTGTAGACAGATAATTAACAGTTGTGATTTAAAGAGAAGAATTTGATATACTTGAGAAGAGGAAGGCTGACTCTACTCTCTGCAGAGGCTGAGAGATAACAGAAAAGATCTAGGCAACCCTCAAGAAAAAGATGTAGCCAGGCAAGGTGGTTCACATCTTTAATCCCAGCACTTGGGAGGCAGAGATAGGAGGATCACCATGAGTTCAAGGTCAGCCTGGGACTACAGAGTAAATTCCAATTCAGCCTGAGCTAGAGCAAGACCATACCTAGGAAAAACCAACAAAAAAAAAAAGGGTGGGGGAGTGAGGGAGATGTGGCTGGAGTAAACACCACCTGTAAAAGAATCAAAAGGAAGTAGAGAGCTTTGAAAATCAAATTATATCATGTATTAACAGCTATTTCAGGACTGCTATTAGCCCAGAGTTAAAATCTAAAAAGCCAGGTGTGGTAGGGCGTGCCTTTAATCCCAGCACTCAGGAGGCAAAGGAAGAAGGATTGCCATGAGTTCAAGGCCACCCTGAAACTATATAGTGAATTCCAGGTCAGTCTGTACCTCAAGAGAGAGAGAGAGAGAGAGAGAGAGAGAGAGAGAGAGAGAGAGAGAGAGAGAGAGAATCATCTATTCTCCTAAATGCTGCATAGAAAGGAATGAATCAGCCCACTTCACACACTTTGCTTTTAGCAAGAGTCAGAGGGGATGCAAGCACAGTTGCATCACAGTGTAGCTATGGCGAGCTCCCATATGATAATGCACAGCTATATAGAACTGTTTGATTCACCTAGACAAGGTGTCCATTAGTCAGTCAAAGAAAATAAACTCAATCATCTCTTTGTGGTTAGAGAATGTCATCAGAGTTCCTTTCACTTTCCCCAATGAGATGAACTAAAAGAGGTCCTGAGAAGAAGAAATGCCCTGGATCAGGGGTCAGCAAGCTTTTTTTCTATAGAGAGCCAGTCAGTCAATAGTTTCAGCTCTGTGGCCTATACAGTCTCTGCCACAGCTACTCTGCTGTTGTGGCACGGGAAGGCAGCCACAGACAATAGGTAAACAAATGAGGTGGCTGAAGTCCAATTTAACTTTACAAAACCAGGCAGCAAGCCAGATTTGGCCCTCTGACCATACACTAACCCTACCTATATGCAGAAAGGGAGAACATCAGACAAAAAAACTCCAATATGGGCTGGAAGTAAGGAAATGTTACTAAGTGTCCCTTAAGATATGCCTGCCAGTCTCATCAGGATCCGGCTCCAAAGTGGTGACTCTTTCTGACACCTGTGTTAGCTTTCTTTTTTTTGTTTGTTTGTTTTGGTTTTTTTTGTTCAAAGTAGGGTCTCACTCTAGCCCAGGCTAACCTGGAACTCTGCAGTCCCAGGCTGGCCTGAAACTCACAGCAATCCTCCTGCCTCAGCCTCCCAAGTGTGGGATTAGAGGTGTGCGTCACCCAGCTAGCAGCCGTTTTTGTAGCAGAACCAAGAAATGGAGAGGTCCTACACAAGCACATGGTAAAAGGTCAAAGCCAAGTCCAACTGAAGATAACATCACTTCTTTCTGTCACACAGCATATCATATCATATCTCCCAGCCCAGGTCCTCAAGGTAGACTCAGGCCTACAGGAAGTACTGCTCTAACATGTGGCTTTAAGAAGATTTATCTGCTCTAGGGCCAACCCTCTTCCTAGGAACTGTTTGTTAAGGAAGATCAGGAAGAAAACAGGCAAACACTGGTATCAAAGCTAATGAAGGTTTGGTGGATTGAACCGAAAATAATCAATGGGAACCAAGCAGCCACACGGGGTCATTTGGTGGCACTATTCAACAAACAGAAACTCCTAAAATTAATGACCAGCCTCTCACAGAGGTGGGCAGGGGAGCATCTTTGAAGTACTAAATATAACAACATGAAACATAAGAAGGAATATTGTTGTTTTTTTTCTTGGGGGGGGTTCCAAGTAGGGTCTCACTCTGGCCCAGGCTGACCTGGAATTCACTATGTCGTCTCAGGGTGCCTCAGATTCACAGTAATCCTCCTTCTTCTGCCTCCTGAGTGCTGGGATTAAAGGTATGCGACACCATGACTGGCCATAAGGAATGGTTTTTAACTAAACAATTAAAGCAATCAACTGAAACATAATGTCTATACAGCAAATAAGTGTGTGTGTAAATATTTCAACTGTCCAAATAATATTGAAGAGTTATGTCACACTACTATGAATGATTAAAATATAATTCATTTCACAGTTAGGTGAACAACAAAACCATAGCACTTCACTCTGTTCTCAAACTTAAAGATTAGACAAAAAAGTCCCCAAATAAAGCCCGCCACAGTGGCACGTGCCTTTAATCCTGGCATTCCCAGCACTCAGGAAGCAGGATTAGGAGGATCACTGTGAATTCAGGAGCAGCCTGGGACTACAGAGTGAGTCTCAGGTCAGTCTGGGCTAGAGTGAGATCCTACCTCAAAAAAAAAAAAAAAGAAAAGAAAAGAAAAAAAGGAAAAGTTAAAATTCCCCAAAATCTGTGTTAGAAAATCTGGCATAAAGGTGTAGACAGATCAATGTAAATCCACAGACACAAGGAAAAATTACAATCCATTTGTCAGAGACTCCCTTCATCCAGACAGCAAAATATGAAGAGATGCAGCTCACAAGTCAAGTTAGCCAAGCCTGCTGGGACCTAGGCTGTGCTCTAAGGTCTCTACCCTCAGTTCCCTGAAGTTCAGAGGTAGGGCAGTGTGGTAGGTAAAGCAGAAGTTGCCAGTCTTCTTCAGAAGAAAAAAATAAAACATTTATAATTTCCTCCCAAAGTCTTCTGATTTCCTATAGACATGTTAAAAAGTCCAAGGCAGGAAAGAGATGGCCCAGATGAGTCTTATCGGGTAACACAAAGAAATGGCTTCACCTCAACTACTTTACTGGTCCTTATCTTTTTAAAAAGAAAATTATAAAGTAGAATATTTACTCTCACAGTTTCACTATAATTCTAAAGTAATGTTAACAGCTCCCAAGTCCATAGTAATGCTGTAATTGATATTTCCACTTTGCATGCTGAGAAACTGAGTCATAAAAATCTACTACTTGGGCTGGGGAGAGGGGTCAGTGATTACAGATAACTTTCTTGCATAGCCTGCTGGCCCAGGTTCAATTCCCCAGTACCCACATAAAGCCAGACACACAAAGTAGCACATGTATCTAGAGTTCATTGGTGTGCCCATACTTTCCCTCTCTTTCACTCTTAAATAAATAAAAAAATAGAAGTTTAGGGTTTTAAAAAAAATAAAAAATTTTAAAAATACAGGGCTGGGGAGATTGCTCAGTGGTTAAGGATGCTTGTTGGCAAAGCCTGATGGCTGGGGTTCAATTCCCCAGTACTCACATAAAACCAGATGCACAGAGTGGCACATGCGTCTGGAGTCCATTTGCAGCAAGAGGCCCTAGTGTACCATACTAACTCTTTCTCTTTCTCCTTCCCCCTCAAATAAATTCAAAAATTTTTAAATATTTTATTTATTTTCTTGAGAAAGAGGCAGATAGGGAGAGAATGGGCATGCTAGGGCCTCTAGCCATTGCAAACCAACTCCAGACGCATACACTCACTTGTGGATACTGGGGAATTGAACTAGGGTCCTTAGGCTTAGCAGGCAAAGCCTTAACCTCTATGCCATCTCTCCAGCCCATTTTTTTAAATCCAGGATTTATCCAAGATAATATACATAGTCTAAAGGCTCCTTTGCTGGTTCCAAAGCTTGTGTTCTTCCTACCATCAAAAATCTTTGGGATATGACTCCTAGGGATCATAAAATAGCCAAAAGGATAACAAATATGAAAGTCAAAATATGGACTATCAAGAATGATATTCAAAGCCAGGAATGGTGGTGCATGCCTTTAATCCCAGCCCTTGAGAGGTAAAGGTAGGAGGACTGCCATGAGTTTGAGGTCACTCTGAGACTACATAGTGAATTCCAGGTTAGCATGGGCTAGAGAGAGACCCTACCTGGAAGGAGGAGGGGAGCAGGGGTAGAATGATATTCAAGGTGCTAGGGTGATGGTTCAGTGGTTAAAGGAGCTTGCTTGCAAAGCCTGTTGATCTGCTTTCATTTTCCCAGCACCCACATAAAACTGGATGCAAAAAGTGATGCAAGCATCTAGCATTTATTTGAAGCAGCAGGAGACCCTGGTGTACTGATACTCATAGACATATATGTGCATGTACACACATGTGTGCACATGGGTACACATGCAAATAAATTAATATTAAAAAATAAGGGCTGGAGAGATGGCTTAGCAGTTAATGTGTTTGCCTGCAAAGCAGAAGGACCCAAGTTCAATTCCCCAGTACTACCCACATAAAGCCAGATGCACAAGGTGGTACATGTATCTGGAGTTCATATGCAGTGGCTGGAGACCCTGACATGCCTGTTCTCTCTCTCTCTCTCTCTCTCTCTCTCTCTCTCTCTCTCTCTCTCTCTCGCTCTCTCTCTCTCTCGCTCTCTCTCTCTTTCTCATTCTCTGAAATAAATATTTTTAAAAATGAAAAGGAAGGAAGGAAAGAAAAGGAAGAAAGAAAGGAAAGGAAGAAAGAAAAGAAAGGAAGAAAGAAAGCCACCAGAAGCAATTGCTTTAGAGAACTAGAGAAAGGGGGGGCAGAAAGAAAACCTGGGTTTTTTTCCACTGTATATTTTAAATGCTGTTCGAAATGTTTGCCTTTGGCATGAATTACCCATTCAAAAAAATGTAAATGAAAAGTATCACAAGAATGAGTAACAAACAAAATTATAACCGCATGACCTCACAGACACACACACCAGCCTGAAATAGTATCCTCCTACATCCCTGCCAGCATCTACCAGCTCTAACTCTTCCCTATAAAGTTCTCTCAGGTTTGGGGTTTTCCCTGGGAAGACATTTTTCTGCTCTTAATGATAAGTAGTTTATTTTAACTTAAAACATATTTGTTCAAAGTTAACTTCTCCCTATGGTCAATCAAAACTCATTCTCCTCTAAACACTATTGCTTCCTCCATAATGTAGATCCTCAATTGGAGAAATGTGCTAAAATAGTCGCTTTTTTTTTCATTTTTCTTCAACTATAATACCATTGTGCAAAAGTTCTTTACTGCCTTTTTTTCAGTGCTGGGAATGAACTTGATCGGGCAATGTTAGGTAAATGCTCTGATCCACCCTATTCTCTTAAGAGAAGTTCTTGGAGCCCACCAGCCTCCAATCACACTACTGTGACTTTGTAGAGACCAGCTATTGCTTGGGATTCCCAAAGGCTGTCCAAATGTCTGAGTCCCAAAACAGATATTATTGAGGAAATAGTGCCCTCTGGTGTCACCTGAAAAGTCAACAGGGCTGTGAATGAAATAAATTCTGTATCTAAAGCAAGATGGAAGATTTCACAAGAAATTCAATTAAAGTAACAAATGTGATTACTGTATGGTAGGCCATGAGGATCAGCCTTAGAGATTTCATCATGAAGTCAGTCACAGTAGGACATACCTGTAGCTCCAGCTACTTGGGAGACTGAGGTAGGAGGATTACAGGAGTTAGAGGCAAGCCTGGGCGACACAGCAAGACTTCCTCCCAAAAACTTCTTGGCTAAGGGTATAGCCCAGTGATAGAGTGCATGTCTAAGAAGTATGAGTGATCCTCAGTACTGCAAACAAGCAAATAACCCAGTGATGTATAAGAATGCACTTGTGCCGGGAGTGGTAGTGCACGCCTTTAATCCCAGCACACGGGAAGCAGAGGTAGGAGGATTGCCGTGAGTTCAAGGCCACCCTGAGACTACATAGTGAATTCCAGGTCAGCCTGGGCTAGAGCGAGACCCTACCTGGAAAAAAAAATAAAACTAAAAACCAAAAAAAAAAAAAAGAATGCACTTGTGTCTGGCTTTGCCAGGTTTCAGATAAAAAATTAAACATCGTGGGCTAGAGAGATGGCTCAGTAGTTAAGGCGCTTGCCTGCAAAACCTAACGACCCAAGTTCGATTCCCTAGTATCCACATAATGCCAGATGCACAAAAGAAGTGCATGCACCTGGAGTTCATCTGATGGCATGCCCATTGTCTAATTCTCTCTCTCTCTCTCTCTCTCTCTCTCTCTCTCTCTCTCTCTCTCTCTCTCTCTCTCTCTCCTCTCTCCTTATTGAAAATAAAAAGTAACCAGGCATGGTGGTGCACGCCTTTAGTCCCAGCACTTGGGAGGCAGAGGTAGGAGGATCCCCATGAGTTCAAGGCCACCCTGAGACTACATAGTGAATTCCAGGTCAGTCTGGGCTAGAGCAAGACGCTACCTCAAAAAAAAATTTTTTTTAAGTAATTTTAATTTTTTTTTTTTTTTTT
>PVHP010010026.1:0-32387 GCA_004024765.1 Zapus hudsonius | reverse complement strand
CTCAAGAAGTACTTTAACCAGGTGTGGTGGTGCATGCCTTTAAAGGGAAGCAGAGGTGGAAGACAGAGGTGTGAGGATCACTGTGAGCTTGAGGTCAGCCTGGAGCTACAGAGTGAGTTCCAGTTCAGCCTGGGCTAGAAGGAGACCCTACCTCCAAAAAAAAAAAAGTGTTTTGGAGTCTGTGGAGATGATTCAGTAGTTAAAAGCATTTGCTATACAAGCCTGATGACCAGAGTTCAGATCCCTGGAACCCAAGTAAAGCCAGACTCAAATAGCGCACTGTCTGTGATTCCAATGTGCCTCTGGCAACGGGAGGTGGAATTAGGAAAACCCCAAAACTCCCAGGCCAGCTAGTTGGTATTTGCTGGAAAACAAACTAGAGAGCCTGTCTCAAACAAGGTGGAAACAGGACAGACACTGACATACAAGGTTGTCCTCAGACCTCCTCATGTACATCATGGCATGCATATGCCCATACATACAGAAAGAAAAAGAGAGAAATGGAGGAAGAGAAGAGAGAGAAAAAAAAGAAAAGGAATGAAAGGAAGTCTTTTGTTCTCTCCATTGTCATTTATTGATGCTAAAATATCACATCACTCATGGGAGACTAAAGACAAGAACTAGGAAATTATGCCTATTTTCTGCAGATCCCTCTGCTAACCAACTGGTGCCCTAAGGCCTCCAATAGGAGACCCCAGTGTCTAAATGCTACTGAATGCAACAGGCTAGTGCTATCACCAGCCAGCTAGTCTGACTTCTATCTATATCCTGGCAGTTCATTTGGCGGCAAGAGACCCTGACTCAAAGAAGGTCAAAGTCCTCTGACCACCACATGCCGTGACACGCACACACATACATATATATAAATAAATAAATAAAGTTGTACTCTAAAAATAATCTCCCAACATCCATTAAAATAGAAGTTATAATTCCATTTTGCTTATGAAAAATGAGGGCTAATTCTTGGCCATTAAGAGGTGGAGGTGAACTTTAAGCCAGATTTACTAAATCCAAAACCGATTTTTTTTTTGAGGTAAACTCTCACCCTAGCCCAGGCTGACCTGGAATTCACCTTGAACTTATGGTGATCCTCCTACATCTACCTCCCAAGTGCTGGGACTAAGGGTACCCACTACATGCCTGGCTCAAAGCCATTTTTTTAAAAGTATGTATGTATTTATTTATAAGCAGAGAGAGACAGAGACAGAGAGAATGGGAGTACCAGGGCCTCTTGCCACTACAAATGAATTCCATATGCACATACCACTTTGAGCATCTGGTTTTACATAGGTTCTAGGGAATTGAACCTGGGCTGTCAGGCTTCACAAGCAAGCACCTTAACTGCTAAGCCATCTCTCCATCCCTCAAAGCCAATTTTTTATTTTAGTTTTGGTTTTTATCAGAAACTAGGTTTTTGCCAGGCATTATGGCACAGACCTCTAATCCCAGCACTTGGAAGGAAGAGGTAGGAGGATCACCATGAGTTCAAGGTCACCCTGAGATACATAGTGATTCCCAGGTCAGCCTAGCCTACAGTATGACCCTACCACAAACAAACAAACAAACAAAAGAAACTCTAAGTTTTTGGGCTGGAGAGATAGCTCAACAGTTAAGGTGCTTGCCTGCAAAGCCTAAAAACCTGGGTTCAATTCCCCAATACCCATGTAAAGTCAGATGCACAAAGTAGCACATGCACCTGGAGTTCATTTGCAGTGGCTAGAGGCCCTGGCACACCCATTCTCATTCTCTTTCTCTTTCTCTCTCCATCTCTATCTCTATCTCTCTCTCTCTGCTTGCAAATAAATAATTTATTAAATTAGGTTTAAGAATGTCTTTTTTGCCAGGTGTGGTGGCACACGCCTTTAATCCCAGAACTCGGGAGGCAGAGGTAGGAGGATCACCATGAGTTCAAGACCACCCTGAGACTACACAGTGAGTTCCAGGTCAGCCTGGGCTAGAGTGAGACCCTACCTCAAAAAACAAACAAACAAACAAAAAAGAATGTCTTTTTTGTATAAGCACAGGCAGTGTGTGCATATATGTGTATGCCTATTCCTATGTGTGTAGGTAGGTACACATATACACATGTGCACATGCATGTGGAGACTAGAGGTAATCGTCAGGTGTCCTCCTCAATCTCTTTCAGACAGGATGGCTCACTGAACCTGGGACTCACCAATTCAGCAAGAACAGCTAGTCAGTGAGTCTTGGGGAATCCTTCTGGCTCTGGAGCCTCAGCAATGGGATTAAGGTATGTGTGCACCAACATGGCCAGCATTTTACCCAGGTGCTGGGAACTCAAACTCAGGTCCTCGTGCTTGCACAGCAAGTGCTGTACCTACTGGGCCATGTGCCTAGCCCTCAAGATTAGACTTCTAGGTTTGCTTGGTTTGGGCTCTTCAGGACAAGATCTCATGTAGCTAAGCCTGGCCTTGAACTCACTAAATAGACAAGACTAACCTTAAACTTCTGATCCTTCTGCCTCCTCTCCCAAGGGCTGCTATTATAGGCACATGCCATATGTGCCCAGCTTTGAAATTATCATTTCCATTTAATTTCAAATAAAACTTCTTGGCCACTAAAGCTGAGAACATGGTCCTCCTAGTCTAGGAAAGAGGGCTTTCAAGTCAACTAGACCACTATGGAGTTCAAATTCTAGCTCACTCAAAAACTAAATGCTTTAGATAGGTGACTTTGAATCTTGGATTTTTTTTTAACTCTGAAAAAATAGGATAATAATACGTATTTGGCAGGACAGTCATAAGGACTAAGGTAGGAGAAAATACTTAGAAAGGTATCTAATATTGGCATATATTCTACTCCATTATCAGAGTGGTCTTGATAAATAATAAGTTGAATATATTAAAATTCCTATTTGTTTTATTTATTTTAAAGAATGAGAGAGAGAGAAACAGGAAGACAGAAAGAGAGAGTGGGCACACCAGGGCCTCTAATCAGTTCAAAAGAGTTCCACATTTGTGCACCACCTTGTGCATCTGGTTTTATCTGGGTACTGGGGAATCAAACTAGGGTCCTTAGGCTTTGCAAGCAAGTGCCTTAATAGCTGAGACATCTCTCAAGACCTATTTTTTTTTCAAGGTAGGGTCTCACCACAGCCCAGGCTGACCTGGAATTCACCTTGATCTCCCAAGTGCTAGGATTAAAGGCATGTCTGGCTAAGAAGAGTTTTCTTATCAGAGAAAAAATTCAAACAGGATTCGCAGAAATATAAGGGCAACTGGTATCCCCACCTGCACCCTATATCCAAACTGTACTTACCAAGGAAGGGCTAGCTAGAATACAGTGAAAATGCCAATTGAAGGGGAGACCAGAGAGTTCACTCCGCACCCGCAGAATCAGTGCCTCGGCCTCACAATCACAGAAGAAAGTAGCTTTGCTGGGGTGAGCAGTATCCTTCAACAAGGGGCAAAGCAGATCACCCAAATGACTGAGAAAAGCTGCAGGAGGAGCAGTCAGGCGTTTGTTCAGTTCCTACAGAGACAGAAGAGGTACAGCGTGAGGGCTCGGGAGGAAACAGCTGCCTGGAGAGTAAGAGTAAAGGAGAGCACTGCATGAGAAGAAGAGAAGGGAAGGAAGGAAGGCATCATGACAGGAAGAAAGAAATGAACCACGAAGATCATGGTTCTACCTTGGGTGAGATCAATTTACTGAAGGGCAGAATAGTCAGAAAATATAGGCCTTAACATGCAAGCAGAAAACACACACACAATGATCCCAGGGCTGCAGACAGGTTGAAACACTTGGACCAATACTTCAGATTCCTGAGGGGTTTGTTGTTGTTGTTGTTTTGTTTTGTTTTGTTTGTTTTGGGGTTTTTTGGGGGGAGAGGATTTTGGGATATATGTGAAGACTTTACCAGTTGAGCAACTCTAATCTCAAAGTCCAAAATGTTCCAAAATCTAAAATTTAAAAAGTTTCAGAGCATCAGACTTGAAGTATTTTGGATTTAGGAGTTTCAGATTAGGGATGCTAAACTTATAATTGTCTCTACCCAATTCAGTCTTACTTGCCAATTTATAGTTGTTATTAATGGTCATCTCCCCACCACCCCACAGCGGTACCTCCCTTTACACTTACCTTGGCTCGATGGCTGACCACACTGGTGTCCACCTGTTCATGCCACACCTGTTGAAGGTCTGAAACCAGCAAGGCATAACCTTGCTGGGTGATATAAACCTTGGCCAAGAATGTGTTCTCGGCGAGCTGTAGCCATGCCCACGGCTGCATCAACAGGCCTTGCTCCAGTTCCTCCATCTGTAGGAAAGTGTTAATTTAGCAAAGTGCTTCCAGGAAATTTAGGTCTCCAAGGGTGCAGGGAGCCGGGACATCGCCATGGCAGGATGGCGCCCCCTCTCTTGCAGCTAAGTGGGAAACAACTCCACCTTAGGCAATGCTTTGAGAAACTGTCCCTAGCCAATCCCGTGGCGCCTGGAGGTGGCAAGCAGGAGCCAGCCAATCATGGGACGATCCGTGTCTCTTTTTCCTATAAAAGCGGCTAATTCTTAGTGTTCGGGGCCCCTCGCTTCCTTCCCCCCTTCAAGCAAAGGCTCTCCATTAAAGTGTGTTGAGAAAAATCCTCGAGTCGTGGTTGTTCTTCCTTGCTGCTCGAGGAGCTCGCCACACAAGGGTACCACTCAGACAACTCTATGATAAATGAAATCTTGTAAAACTCCTCCATGATTAAAAAAAAGGCAAGGGGCTGGAGAGATGGCTCAGCAGTTAAGGCACTTGCCTCTAGTGCCTAAGGCCCAGGGTTCAATTCCCCAGGTCCCACATATGCCAGACCCACAAGGTGGTGGCCCTGGTGTGCTCTCTCTCTCTCTCTCTCTCTCTCTCTCTCTCTCTCTCTCTCTCTCTCTCTCTCTCTCTCTCTCTCTGTATCTCTGCTTGAAAATGAATAAATAAAATTTAAAAAAAAAAAAGGCAAGGATTTGAGGTAAAGAGGTGGCTTAGTGGATAAAGCACTTACCATGCAAGTGTGAGGACCTGAGTTCAAATCCCCAGCACTCTTATAATTGCTAGTTGGGCATGGCAGCTCAACTATAATCCCAGCACTTGGGAGGTAAAGACAAGGACTCCCTAGGGCAAGCTGGCCAGCTAGACTTGCTGAATTGGCAAGCTCTGGACTCAGAGAAAACACTCAAAGTCAACCTCTGGCCTCTATATGCATGCACATATACCCAAACACACATACAAGGAGGGGTGGGAGGAGGGTTAGTCAAAATTTAAGAGGTTTAGAATAAGCCATATGGAAACCTACTTCTTTGGATAATGGCATACCCAGAAGCCATAGATTGTTACTAGAAAATTTTAGTGCCAGGGAGGTTACTGAGGCCCCCAAAACATTACAGGTCACTGCCAAGGCTCTTGGTTGCCCACCAGAATGAGATGGTAAGACCCTATTGCTGAAGACCACATATACTTGGGCTGCAGATCACTGAGAAATCAACCTGGAGCTGAGCTGGAAACCTCCTCCCTGTTAACCAGCTGACAGAAAGATGGAAAAAGCTATGGCTGCATGCAGCCCTGTGGGAGAGAGAAGTCATCAATGGTAGTGAACAGCAGTGGACCTCGCAAGCCTTAAGACTGGCCAGCCAGGCCAAGTGGGCCTACTGGGGAAATAGAGGCATGTCTATTGCGGGGGAAACCAAACACTCTCTAATTGGACTGGAGGCCTGCTCCATGAAAGGGCACCATGCCTGGAACTGAAAACCTAGTCAAAAGCCTATGGAGGGGGAAGGTTGAGCCCTAGGGGAGTAATGCCTGCTGTTGTCTCACTAAATACATATATTATGCCCACCAAACTGCCTTAGAAGCACTTTTTAAAAGTGAAAACAATGCAATAGTGCTACTCTCACTTTTAGCTAGAAAAACCTCTTTTTCCGATGGCAGTGACCACTGGGATAATGCAAAAGACACCATAGTGCTGAGAAGAAGTGACATCTCTATTACACTTCCCGAGGCTGAGGGTTTATTGTGGAAGAATTGGTGGAAAGATTGTAAGAGCCAAAGGAAGGGAGGACTGCTTACAACACAAACTTCCAGACACAAAATGGCCTTGATATTCATGACTTCACAGTACCTGATAATAACTACACATAATGGGAGGAAAAAATGATGACACTGAAACAAAACAGACACTAACTGAGAGGGGGAAGAGATATGAGGGAGGTTGGGAGGGTGGAGAGGGAATCATAGTGGTTTATTGTCTATAATAATGGACGCTATCAATAAAAAGCTTTTTTTAAAAAGAGACAAAATTTTACAGCCTTCCCTTCAAATAACCAACTGAGCATCAACCTTATGTCTCTGGCTACTTAAAACCTACTTAAAATGTTTTCCCATATTAAGTTCCTAGAGTGTAGAAAAACATCTCTTTGCCAGGTATGGTGTTTCATGCCTATAATCCCAAAATTTGGCAAGTGGAGGCAGGAGGATGAGGAGTTTGGGGCCAGCCTGGGCTATATGACACCCTGTCTCAAAGAAAAAGAAAGAGAACAAACAAGCATTTCCTTCTTCCATAGTGTTGAAGCCTCAGCTCATTGGTTCATTTCTGCTTTCTAATCATGGAACATAATGTGGAAACCCAAATTGTGCCTATTGAATCTTTATTGCAATCCTAATAAACATACAGAGAGAGAGAGAGAGAGAGAGAGAGAGAGAGAGAGAGAGAGAGAGAGAATATGGATGCACCAGGGCCTCTAGCCACTGCAGACAAACTCCAGATGCATGAGCCACTTTGTGCATCTGGCTTACATGGATACTAGGGAATCAAACCAAGGTCATTAGGCTTTGCAAGCCAGGGCTTGGACCACTAAGCCATCTCTCCAGCCCAAAAGAATAGCTTTTGTCTTAGAAAACATCATTGTAGGGCTGAAGAGATGGTGCTTGCTCATAAAGACTGACAGCCCAGGGTTCAATTCCCCAGTACCCATGTAAGCCATATGCACAAAGTGGTACATGCATCTGGATTTCATTTGCAATGGCAAGAGGCCCTGAAACACCCATATATTCTATTTTTTCTCTCTTTCTCTCTCTCATTTGTAAATAAATAAAAGAAAACATCATTGTAAGTCATAAGTGTGAGGAACAGAAAATTCAAGTTATTTGATCATTATCAAAAAAGCAAAGCTCAGGAAGCTTTCAAGAATAAAAAGAAAAATCTCTAAAACATAAATTGTTAATATAGCATCTATATATATATGAGTCCTGTAGAATTATGGAAATTTTCATGTGTATAGGCATATTGGAAATGTCCACAGCTATCATGTAATTATTAAAAAGAACACACACACACACACACACAAGAGCCAATAAGCTCTGTATCCAGGAACAACAGAAAAGACCCAAATCTCCTTTCCTATGAACAGGAAGTCATAACTATTCAATATAAGACATCACATCATAGAGAAAGACAATTTCCATTTCACTCATCCGGTATGGCCCAAGGCACAGCCAGCAATATGCCCTCTATACAGCTTGGAACTCCTGGACATGAACTTCTCCACCTTAACAACAAATGTAGTAGCCTCAAAGCCTAGAAAACATTCATCACTATGGCTAAATGACAATTTGTTTTTCTTGGAGTTAAAAGGAGAGGGAACATTATTTCCTTCTTTTCAGTCTATAAATACAAAATGAAGTGCCGGGAGGTGAAAACTTGTAATACAAAGAAAATAGTGAAATTCCTGATTAAATCTGGTTAACAGTCATTTCCTATTCAGTCCATATGATCATTCTTCCCTAATTTTCAAAGCATTCTTTTGTGGCATTACTTAATTTGCTCTGTAACTAGACAGGTGAAATATACAATCATGAATACAATGCATATATGACAATGATCCTAAAAGTCTAATGATCATATAGCCTCATGACATCCCTGCCACCATGGTTTGCATATGTATGATGCCCACTCAATGACAAAACTGCCTAACAATGCAGTTTTCAAAACATATCTTATCCGGACTTGATAGCCAATGCCTTTAATCCCAGCCCTTGGAAGGCAGAGGTAGGAGTTCCAGACCATCCTGAAATACACAGTGAATTCCAGGTCAGCCTGGGCTAGATGGAAACCCTACCTTGAAAAACAAAATCAAACAAACAAAAAGACCCCAGACCCCATATTTCAACTGACACACGATTAGCTGTGGTAAATTGCAGCAGGCAAAACCTTGTGCTTGGATTGGAAATGGTATTTCCATCACATTTCCCATGTGCTCTTCCAACAGGGCAAAGTGGTTTTGGAATGATTAGTCTTCCTTGGGCAAGAGTTCACATAACCAAAGATTACAAATACAAATGACATTGCCAAATCCTTTCATTTCCCTTACATTCCCTGGTGTGCACTCTAAAAGTCACAAAAATTGGGTTTATTGATCTACCCAGTCCCTTATTAAATCCAAAAGGTCAGGATTTGCAAGGTGATGGTTTTGTTTGGCTGGAGTAGGCACTTTAAAATGTGTGGCACAAATCTTTAATCCCAGCACTCGGGAGGCAGAGGTAGGAGGATCTCTGGGAGTTCGAGGCCAGCCTCGGACCACAGAGTGTGTGCCAGGTCAGCCTGGGCTAGAGTGAGACCCTACCTCTCACTCTAAGAGAAGTTCTAGGAGAGGGCCTGGGTTCCTCCCTCGGAGTTCCACATTCACAGTTCAGTGCTCTAGAAGAGAGAGGGGCCCTCCCTCCCAGAGCAGTTCCGCACACACCCTGAAGGGGGCGGCAGGCCCTGTCCCCCTGCCGAGGGCGAGCCGCAGACCTGCTCAGGAGCGCCCTCTGCCGCACGGAGGCACCGCTCTGAACCAAGCTCATCCAGCCCAGAGAAGCCGCGCCTCGGACCCAGGCCGCCGGTGCGCATGCGCGGCACCGCCCACTCGGGAAGGCCCGCCTCAAAGCCCGGGCAGCGCGCGGTCCCTTCTGGGAAAAAGTGCTCGCGCAGGGTCTGTACTGCGTGCTGGCTGTCGTCCGCACAGCCCCCCTCCCCGGGCCGGGCCCAGCCAGCCCCGGCGCCCGTGGGGGCCTCCCACCTACCGTCAGCGGCTGCGGAGCGCCCACCCTCCTCACGGCACGCCTGCCCACCCGCGCAAACTGAAAGGCCTACGGTAAAGGCCGGTCCCCGCCATGGGAGGGCGGGGTCTCAGCGCAGGGGCGGGGCCAGACCCGCGGGGCGGGGTCTCAGGGAGAGGCGGGGCTTCGGCCTGCTCCGCCGGGTCGGTCTAGGCCGGACCTGGGGTAATGACGCTTTTTAATGGCTCAGGCCTGCGATCCATCCCAGCCCTGGGAGGTGGGGGGCAGGAGGATCCGGAGTTTGAAGGCGCCTCAGCTTTATGAGTTCGAGGCCAGTCTGGGCTACATGTGACCTTGTCTAGAAAACAAGATGTCGAACTGGGTGAGTAGGGTTTTAATTTCTCAAACTCAGGTTACTTCAGGAACCTACCCTACTTGTCCAGCTGTTTGTTTGTTTTCCAGTGAAATGAGAAGAGTGGATTTCGCTGTATAATCTCTGGGGTCCTCACCCTTCAACTCCTCGGCATTGTGTCTCCCTCCTCGGACCCCCTATCCTGACTATCACCACAAGACGTGAACCCCTCCACTCACTAGTTTACAACTCATTTATTTGTTTATGTAGATTTTTTGCAAGTGAGGGTCTTAGTCTAGCCTAAACTGACCTGTTACTCACCCTGTAGCCCTAGGCTGACTTTGAACTAACAGTGATCCTCCTGCATCAGCCTCCTGAGTGCTGGGACTAAAGGTGTGTGTCACCACACCAGTCAACAATTCATACTTTTGCTCAAGCTGGATTGCTGAGCTTGGAACACAACAATATTTCTTTTAATAAGTTTTATTTATTTGCAAGCAGAGAGAGGTAGAAGAAAGACAGAACAGGAGCACCAGGGCCTCCAGCCACTCACTCACTGCAAATGAATTCCAGGTGTTTGCACCCCTTTGTACATCTGGCTTTACAGGGGTACTGGGGAATCGAACCTGGGTTATTGGGCTTTACAAACAAGAGCCTTAATAAAGCTGAACCATCTCTCTATCCCATCCCCAACCATTTTCAAAAACCCCAAGTCCCCCTCACTTGTCAAGGCCGCCCTCAGCTCTGCTACTTTCTTTTTTTTTATTTTTTTAATATTATATTTATTCATTTTCAAGCAGAGAGATACAGAGAGAGAGAGAGCGCGCACACCAGGGCCACCACCTTGTGGGTCTGGCTTATGTGGGACCTGGGGAATTGAACCCAGGGCCTTAGGCACTGAAGGCAAGTGCCTTAACCGCTGAGCCATCTCTCCAGCCTCTGCTACTTTCTAATGCCTTTCCTACTATCCCCAATTAGAATGAAAAACTGCTTTCTCCTTACGCTCAGGCCTCAGCCTCCTTTTCATGTTTATTATAGACTGTATTGCATTTAGTTAATAATTGCATAGGTCTGGTGAGACCCTGTCATACATATCTCTGGATGCAGGACTGGGAAGTACTTAATATTTGTTAAGCAGATGCTAGGGTTTGCATAACATTGACAGTTCACTGCAAAAATCTTATATATTCATGACCCACTAACAATGGACCCTGCTCTAGCATTTAGGCCCAGTAAAGAACAAGAAAGAGCTGGAGGTGTGGTGTCACACACCCTTAATCCCAGCACTCAGGAGGCAGAGGTAGGAGGATTGCTGTGAGTTCAAGGCCACCCCAGGACTACATAGTGAATTCCAGGTCATCCTGGACTAGAGTGAGACCCTACCTCCAAGAAGAAAAAAGAAAGACAACCCATTCTGTTGGTAAATGGGACATCCAGGTAGACGCATGCTACACACACACAACTTAAAGCTGATTCTCCAGCAGCTAGGAGTTAGTGCTAATAAGAGTAGAAATAGGGAGTTCTAGTAATTTCTGGGACCTTCTATGCTGGATGCAGAGCTTTGTTCCCCAGAGCCAGACAAGTCTTCTGTCTCTCCTGTCTTAGAGGACCCTCCTTCCATATCCCTAGAGTCTTCAGGCGTGGGGCACAGGCAATGCTGGGACCGTGGGATGCAGGAACACAGGCTTTGGATGGGCAAAGGAAGCCTGTACTCCTGAGCATCCTTCTTCCTGGACTTCTGAGGCATTTGAGGTTTTTGGACAGCAAAAGAAGGGGTCTCTTGACCTAGGCCTCGTTCAAGCTGAGTACCTGCAAAAGAGGGGTTGACCAAGTCACAGCCCAACCTGGGGAGAAATAACTTCCTGGCTACTTGTCAGTCTGCTAGGGGCTGGCCTCAACTTACCAGAAATGGTGTTCTCTAGGAGGAAGCCTAAGAATCCAGCTAGGAAGATGGGCTCTGCCAACAGGGAACGCAGTAACACATCCAAGGGGCTCCAGCCTACAAGGGATTGGAGCCAGGCAGGAAGAGAACTCTGATATTATCCAAAGCCAAGTCAGGGCTAACTGAGTTGTTATTCCATCTAACCTTTTGTCCTTATGTTTTCTCCATTGCCCACACTCAGGCTCTTCCCATAGATCCCTCCTCAATACTCCAAGCATCATTTTCTGAGCATCTACATACCTTCCATACATTAGACTGTTCAGGCACTCTTTCTTTGGTATTAAAAAGCCCTACACTGGGGCTTGCTTGGTGGTTAAGGTGCATGCCTGCAAAGCCTAATGACCCAGGTTCAACTCCCCTGTATCCACGTAAAGCCAAATGCACAAAGTGGCTCATACATCTGGTTTGTTTGCAATGGCAAGAGGCCCTGGTGCATACATTCATAGTCTTCTGTTTGCAAATAATTAATTAAATGTGTACTTAAAAAAAAACTTCTTTTGACCTTTTTGTTGTTTTTTGGATGTAGGGATGTTGGGTCTCACTCTAGCCCAAGCTGACCTATGTACTATGTAGTCTCAAAGTGGCCTTGAGCTCTCAATCCTCCTACCTCTGCCTCTCCAGTGCTGGAATTAAAGGCATGTGCCTCATTAGCTAGGCATGTGGTTTATACCTGTAATCTGACCATTTAAGGAGGTAGAGACAGGAGGATGGCTGTGTGAGGCCAGCCTAGGCTACATACAGAGTGAGACCTTGTCACACACAAAGAAAGAAAGAAGGAGGGAGGGAGAGAAGGAAGGGAGAGAAAGAGGGAAGGAAGGAAAAGAAAAGAAGAGAGGGGTGGGGGCTGGAAATACAGCTCAGTACTAGAGCGCCTCCCTAGAGTGTACATGAGGCCCTGGGTTTAATCCCAATACCATAAAAATAATAAAGAGGAAGAAGGAGAAAAAAAACAACAATGAAGAACAGCAACTTCTTACGTTAAAGTCTTTCCATACTCAAGATCATCAACAGAAGCCAGCTCTCTGCTATTGAGCACCACAGCTCTTTACCTGGAGCTTTCTGGCTGTTTTTCTGAACAACTCATCTTTGATAAGACAGTAACACCTAGGAGAACCTTTGTATTCCAAGTTGCTCTATGGTGCTCAACAAATATTTTTTTCTTAATCAACAAATATGTTTAAATAAATGGATGAACTATTTATACCAAATCCCAGAGAAGAGTAAGGCCAGGAATTCAGAGAGCCTCAACCCTGCCTCTGGGCAGCTCACCTTTCTCTACCCCACCTACCTGTGTTGAGCAGGACGGGAGCTTCCCGAAGCCATCTTGGCAGCAGCAGGGCCATGAAAATGGAGAAGCCCACAATGAAGACATTCCGCCCAGAGTCAATGTCAGCCAGGTGGAAGCTTGAGAATCCAGCAGACAGAACTACAGCCTGGGTCACTCCTAGCACCCCACCTGTCTCATACAGAAGAAATCAAAGGAGTTGAAGAGAAAGAACTGCACAGGGTATTGCAGGACAGCCAGTTTGTGATGAGGAAAAAAATCAACTGGCTTGTTTCTGATTCTGCAAGAGGCCACTATGCCGGACTGAGAAAATGATACATGTTCATACCTATCCAGGGAGGTTATTTAGAAAGGGCACCAGCCTAACCAGCTGGTTGGGTCACACTGGGGAATGGGTACTATTCTAATGCCAGTCCTAGTCCATATATCCACTTACCAACCACAGGCAGTGGGATGGTGGTGAGGAGCTGAGCCAGCCTTGGGGAGAGCCCAACCCCCATGCAGAGCAACCCCACTAAGTGTGCCACTGGCCGCGATCCAGCCTGCATGAAGAGACATTAAAACACAGCCACCTCCTTCAACTGTATCAGGTCTTTGCCTGGCCCACTCCTTCTCCTGACTTAATTACTGCCCTTCCAAGCATCCTGACCACTCTGTCCAAAGGTGCTTCCATGGCTCAGCTACCATGTTTGTTTTCTCAGTAGTACTTATCACTCCCTGAATTTTTGTTTGTTTGTTTGTTTGGTTTTTCAAGGTAGGGTCTCATTCTAGTCCAGGCTGACCTGGAATTCATTATGTAGTCTCAGGGTGGCCTTGAACTCAACAGCAATCCTCCTACCTCTGCCTCCCGAGTGCTGGGATTAAAGGCATGCGCCACCACACCCGGCTCTTGAAATTATTATATTTACTTCCTTTTCTCCTCTCTCTGAGGTCCCAAGAGAGCAAGGTCTTCTCTTCACCCCAGCCTTGGCAGGGCACCTGATACACCTGGTGCGATTGCCTGCCTCCTCACACCCCTAGCCCTTATTTATCACTTCTAGACACCTCCCTCCAGTGACATCCTTGATGTGAACTGCTTGTCCTAGAGGTGGCATAACTGGCATTCAGTCAGTGGGAGTTCCCTCCCATCTCCTACACTTCCAATTCCCCACCCCCTCCATGGTCTACATACCTGGAAAAGACTCACTGTGCCTACATTAGGGAAACTGGATGTGGTGCCCATGGGACTCCCCAGCAGCCCAGCCAGCACACTGCCCAGCCCCTCCAGACTCAGCCCTCGACTGCAGGCATGCGGTGGTGGCGGAGACAAGTGCAGCAGCTGGCCACACAGGGCATAGCAGCCCAGGGAGCTGATAGAGGCTGCCAAGGCCATGCTGATGCCTGCAGCTAGGGCTCTGGGTGTCAACAAGGGCCAGTCCCAGTCACCTAGGGAAAGAGGAACCACCTGGAGGCCAGACTCAAATCTGGAGCATCCCTCTGTCTCTAAACAACCTGTGCCCCAGGAATCCCAGATACTCTAGTGTCTTTGAAGATAACGCCATGGGACAAAGCCACTGACCTCTCAGGAGAAAGACCCGTCCTCCCATCCTCTCACTATGGTCTACAAGGCCATTGGTCTGACTCTTAACTTTGTACCTTGCCTCATTTCCTGCCACATTCCATCTTTCTTCAGACACATTGGCCTTGTGGGGTTTTGGTTTTGGTTTTTCGAGGTAGGGGCTCACTCTAGCTTAGGCTGACCTGGAATTCACTATGTAGTCTCAGGGTGGTCTTGAACTCATGGTGATCCTCCTACCTCTGCTTCCTGAGTGCTAGGACTAAGGTGTGCTAACTAAGTGCTTTTAACCACTGAACCATCTCTCTAGCTCATGGCCTTGTTTTAAAGCTCTGGACTTGCTATATTCCTTTAAACCTGTCTACCTAGAATACTATTCTCTCCTGCCTCTTGTCCAGTTAGTGCCTCATTTCCCAAAGCTTGATGACCACTTTTTCAAGAATACTTTGGTGGCACATGCCTTTATTCCCAGTACTCAGGAGGCAGAGGTAGGAGGATTGCTGTGGGTTTGAGGCCACCCTGAGACTGCATAGTGAATTCCAGGTCAGCCTGAGCTAGAGGGAGACCCTACCTCGAAAAAAATAAACCTCTCCCAGGCAGAGATGGTGGCACATCCCTATAAGCCCAGCACTTGGGAGGTGGAGGCAGGAGGAATTATAGAGATCAGGACCTCTTGGCCACATATAGAGGTTTGAGGCCAGACTGGGCTACATGAGGCCCTGGAAGAAAAGAGGGAAAGAAAGAATGATTGATTGATTTGAGCAAGAGAATGGGAGCCTAGAAAAGACACCTACCTGGGTGAGGCAGCCAAAACCATGGTGCGCTGGCGGGTGTAGATAGCTGCAAGGGTATAACACTGAGACCCAAAAGGACAGAGATGATCCATATACAGGCCACAGGGGTCAGCACCTAAGAGACAATACTGAGATGGGAAAGAGCCCCTCCCCCAGAACCTTCTGCCTGGATAGAAGTCAACGAAAGTCTGCAAGTACAAGGGTACTGAGGGAGAATACCATGTCAGCCCCTCTAACATCTGTTGAGATCCACACATACCGAGAGAAGCCGGAAGGCAGGGATGTGAAAGCGAGTTGAAGAGACCAAAGCTGGTCTCCAGGGGCGGAGGGATACCTGGCAGGAACCCAGGTGCTGAGAACAGACCACCATGAGCAGGATAAGCCTAGGAGAGAGGATGAACTTTCTGGTCCAAAAGCAGCTGAATTCTGAATGACAGTAATGGAGGTGGAAATGGGCAGAACACCATCAAAAGGGATCCCAGGGAAGAACCCCTCCCATGGAAGAGAGGCACAGCAAGAGACCCAATGTCAAGGACACTGGATGAATCAAGGAATAGCCTTGGATTCCGAATCTAAAAATGTTATTTCTCTGCCCAGGTGACTGCCAAATCTGATAAGCCAACAGTTCTGTCCTCCCCGGGGCTGCACACCCCACCAGGCACTATCCCACACCCTTCAGGACTCACGTACAGCAAGGACAGCCCCCAGTGAGCAGAGCAGAACTGGGCCACCTCCCTGTGGGCAGAGAGCCCTGCCACAACCAGGCTGGGAGCTAACACCAGTGGCCCACAGTAGGAAAACACGCGGCCAGGCACCCCCAGTAGTCCTAGTGTGCCCTGCAGCAGCCCGGACAGCACCACTGCCCCAGACACCTGGCAGAGGAGAGAGGATGGATAGACTGTTCAGTGAAGTTGACCTCACCTGGACTTCCTAATTCTGGGGTCGGGTCCCTGCCTGACTCCTTCTCTAGAGCATCTCAGGGCCTGCACAGTGGAAACAAGAACGTCCCCAGGCCTGGACCACCCAGTCCTCCTGCCCATCTCCAGACACTCACCTCTCGGAGAGAAGTGTTCCAGAGTTCCAGGCCATGGCAGCCAGCCAGTCCACACAGGTGGAGTGAGAGTGAGGCTGGAGGAGTTTGGGGTGCAGAGAAATAGATGGAATGGAGACTCGGTACTCGCTAGTCCTAGCTGATGCCTACCATAACCCCAAGACCCTTACAGTGCCTGGCAGCTGCACTACTGCTCAACCTGCAGCCTATATGTACCTCTACTTGTCTGTCCTGCCTTGCCTTTGCTCTGTACTCACCATTTCCAGGTGTCTTGTTGGCCAGAGGTAGATTCTGGCTGGTCAGCACCATAGCAGGGATAAGGAACTCTAAGGATGGAGCTTGGACAAGAGGCAGCCTGTAGGAACAGCAGCCCCAGCAGGTCTGGAAATGTGGCAGCCAATGGGATTTCCGCAAGGATTCCTCTTGAGATCCTGCCCCCTCTGTCTCCAAGGGAGTTCCCCTCACCTGCTGCCCATCCAACTTTGCAGGACTGTAGAAACACCACATGAAAAGAAGCTGGAGGCCAGGAGCTGAGCAGGTGAGTAAGTGAGCCCTCCTTGGGGGAAACTCTGAAGCAGGAGCAGGTGCGAGGCACAGAGCAAAGATACCAAGACCAGGAAGTGCTGCCAATGGAGGAATAGGGAGGGGCAAGCTTCAGCAATAGAGATACCTATTTGTAGAGAGGTTTTTTTAGGACACACTGATGCCCTCCAGTATCTCCTTTAGTTAGAGCCACCAATTCCCATACCTCTGCCTCCTACCTGTAGAGCTAGAAGACAGCTGAGAGCCCAGGTGGGAGGCCTATACTGGGAAGCCCAAGAATGGGAGGAGGAATTCTGGGGAGGGTGAGGGGGAGCAGGTAGCAGAGGTGATAGGGGAGCCAGGGCATCCTGAGAGCCCATAGATAGGAGTGGAATGGGATGGAGAGGTGATCTGCTCTTGCTGCACTAACTTTGTTTCTTGGCTGTTTGGGGGTAGAGTTAGAGAGTAAGAGGTCAGAGTTTGGGCAAAGTTAGCTGAGTGAGGTAGGGAGGAGATGAGGGTGTCAGTGAAGCGAAGCGAAGGGATGAGGGTTTGGGGACAGGACACAGCCCTTTGACCTTTGCCCAGTTCTTGTGCAAATTCCATCAGCTATTAACTGGGTAGCTGAGTCCTAGACCCCTCCCCCAAGAATCTTCATCCAGATCCTCTGCTCCTAGACTCAGGACAGTAGGAGGTGCGGAGGAGACCTATTAAAATAGCCTGAAGAGATTTGCAGACTCCTCCCCACCCCCATCAGAATCAGCATTTCTCAACCACACATGGTAGAATGTGCCCCAGATCACCTCAATAGGTACCCATATGACAATGACTACTAACATGTATACTACATTCCCTCACTGAAAGTGAGAAGTATTTTATAGTAACATGTATCCTCAGTATGTGAAATAAACCAGAAAAGTCTAATACTGCGGATTTCCAGCTACAGGGCCAGCTGATAAGAGTGGTACTTTATTAGTAACTCAGATGCCTCAGGCAGCATTGACATCAGTGACCTTTTATCAAAATTTCAAACTCTTGGCAAGACACTGAATGAAGTTATAGTTTACATGGAATTATATTCCTAAAAATTTGAATTTTTATTTGTGAAGATTGAGTATGGGTGTGTCAGAGCCTCTTGCCACTGCAAACGAATTCCAGATGCATTTGCCACTTTGTTTATCAGGCTTTACATGGATACTGGGGAATTGAACCCAGGCCATCAGGCTTTCCAAACAGGTGTCTTTAACCACTGAGCCATTTCCCCAGGCTGAGTTTTTATTTTTTTCCAAAATGTGCAAAAATGCTTCCATGTTTGCATGTTTAAAAAATAAAAACTTAGGTATGGTGGCTTGTAATTCCAACTTTGGAGGGAGAGGCAGGAAGATAGTCATTTCCAGGCTGGCTTGTACCAACAGTAACAAGACCTTGTCTGAAAAGATAAACGTGATCTTCACATGCATGACCTTTCTTGTGAATTCTTCATAGTAAGAGGTTTTACACACTTTAGGATGTCTAGTATGCCTCTCAAATTGAAAAAAAGCCTACATCCCTGTAAATTTTTTTTACCAACCAAAAAATTGCTCATACATCCCAAAAAATTACCTCTAGGGGGAAGCATCACCCCTTAGACGGATAATCAGCAGTCAGCAAGCAGTTTTTTTTTTTTTTTTTAATTGTCCATAATGAGTTACATTGTTTAGTGGGCCAACAATGAGTTGTTATCCCCAATTCCTCATTGCCCCCCTTCCACATCCCCAGTCAGCTGGATATCCTCTGTGGGCCGTCTGTATCAGTCTCTGTGGTAGGGGACCATGGATAGCCCCGTCTTCAGCCAGGTTCTCCTGACCCAAGTGTGTTGATACTGAAGGGCACCATGCCTGATATTCTCCCCCACCATGGCTCTCACTATCTTTCCGCCCCCTCTTCTGCTCAGTTCCCTGAGTTGTGGTGCTAGGCTAGACTGAGGTGCCAGCTTGCTCCTGTAAGAGCAAATGCATCCATGAGTCAGCTGATAAAGATGCCATCGAAGCCGGGCATGGTGGCGCTCGCCTTTAATCCCAGCACTCAGGAGGCAGAGGTAGGAGGATCGCCGTGAGTTCGAGGCCAGCCTGAGACTACACAGTGAATTCCAGGTCAGCCTGGGCTAGAGCGAGACCCTACCTCAAAAAACCAAAACAAACAAAAAAAGATGCCATTGAGGCTTGCCCTCAAGCTCAGGGAGGTCTGCTGGATAGTTTAAAAAAATATTTGATGCCAGGTGTGGTAGCACACACCTTTAATCCCAGCACTCAGGAGGCTGAGAGCCATGAGTTTGAGGCCACCCTGAGACTATAGTTAATTCCAGATCAGCCTGGGACACTACCTTGAAAAAAAAGAAAAGAAAAAAATTGAGAGAGGGGCTGGAGAGATGGCTCAGCGGTTAAGGCACTTGCCTCCAGTGCCTAAGGCCCTGGGTTCAATTCCCCAGGACCCACATAAGCCAGACCCACAAGGTGGTGGCCCTGGTGCATTCTCTTTCTCTCTCTCTCTCTCTCTCTCTCTCTCTCTCTCTCTCTCTCTCTCTCCCCTTGAAAATGAATAAAAAATAAAAAAAAAAGAAAGAAATTGAGAGAATGGGCACACCAGGACCTTCTACCACTGGAAACAAACTCAAGATGTATGTGCCACTTTGTGCATCTAGCTTTATGTGGGTACTGAAGAAATGAACCTAGACCATTAGGCTTTGCAAGCAAGTGCCTATAACCACTGAGCTATCTCTCAAGGCCCTGAATACAGTTTGACTCCACAAGGCTGGTGTGCACCCAGAACATGGAATAGACAAGGCCTAGGACAACAGTGACCATTTTTGTCCTGTGGCAGCCCAACTCCAGCAGTTGCTAGGGCTGCAGGGTGCTGGGAACAAAGATGATGGAAGCTGGAAATGAGAACCCATGACAGACTAATAGGAAAGTTAAGAAACATGGCTCAGAGAAAATGCTCACAAGATGACAGGATCCAGAAATATGAGGCATGTAAGGCAGACAGGGAGGAAAAATCTCCAAGGACTATTGTAGAAGAAAAAGGCCAGGCCATGCAACAGAAACTGTTTATTGAAACCTCAGTTCTACAAAAGCATGAAAAACCCAGATACAAAGCTGCAGCCAGAGAGGCCAGTGAAGAAAACACCTGGAGAGGAACCAGAAAGAGGGAAGCTTTGGAGCAGGGAACTAAGGTTGGAAGACAAAAGGTCAAGGTTGAAGGTCCCAGCAGTCCTTGGCTATCAAGGCTACATCCAAGGGATAAGAGTAGCAAATGTTCCTCCTGCCTTACACAGCCTTCCTTCACAACTTGGCACCATCAGTCCCTAGTTTTCCTGCCATAGGGACATCACACAGGCTGGTGCCAATGTTTCTTTCCTTTCCTTACCTCACTCCCCCATCTCCCACCTTTACCCTTCCATCCTAGTAAACTCAAAAGTCTGGACAAGCCTGGGGGAGGCAGAGATAGGTGCTTCTATCATCTGTGACATGACCCTGGTCACTGAGCTGAAGCTGCTCCCTGGCTCCATCAGTGATCTGGCTTACCAGCCAGCCTCTCAGGTCTAGAAGAGTGAATGACTTTGTCCTTCTGCCCTACAAACCCTTCTGCTCCTACCTCGGAGGACAGGGGTCTAGCCAAGGACCCAGAGAGGTAGCAAAGATCTAAATTAAGCTTTCCTCTTCCAGATTCTCAGGGACTCCCGAGCCCTCAAGGCATTCATCAGGGCCTACCTACCCTGGGAAAATGAAAGACTTGAGGCGGGCCAGCTCCATGACACTGACCAGGGAACACTGCTGTGGTTCCAAGAATGGAGGGGCCACTGGGCTCCAAGGCCAGGGTGGGGCCAGGCCATGGGCATGATACCAAGGGCGGTAAAGCCTGGTGGACACAGTATGGTTTAGGTGGTAACATGCACGGCAGTTTGGAGGGTCCCTCTGGAGTTTCTGGCAAAGTGGGCAGTTATGGAAAAGAGTGGGTGGGGCAGGAGGGTCTGGAGGAGGAAGCGGAGGGGGAGTCAGTGAGGCCAGAAGAGTGCCCCAGAGTGAACACAGTTGTGTGTCTTCTTCCAGGCAGCTGGAGGCGTTAGTGGGAGAGAGCAGGTTTTGTGGCACAGGTGATGGCGTGCAGGGCTCCAAAATGCCCTTGGAGTGAAGTCCAAAGTGGTGGGGTCCAAGAGGGGAGCTGTAAGACAGTCCCAAGGACTGGTGTATTACAGCTAATGATGCCACAGCCAGGGCCACACTGCTTACATATGCCACAGCTAACAGGCAGGACAGCTGCAAGAGAGAAGGTAAGAAAACAATGGGCTGCTGACTTTCACTCACATCCCTCCCACCCAGTCTCTCAAGTTGAAGCTCTGCAGCTCTCTGACTCCCAAACCCCATCTTCTGCGCCTTACAGCATTTGCTTTATAAGATCCTACCACACACCAGCCTCCTCAAGCTCCTCTCCTCCTTCCTTCCTTACCTTTACAAGCCTCTGGCAGAGGGAGCCCAAAGCCAGCTGCCATACTGGCTGCTCCAGCAGCACGCATAGGTCTGTGTAGGTGTACCAGCCCCGCCGCCGGCCTTGCTGCTCAGCCACACTGGTGGGAGGGGAGAAGAGTCAAGGGGTCAGTAACTCCTTCAGCCAGCCCAAGGGCAGCCAGCACTGGGGAGATGGTTAAGCACTTGCTACTCCTGCGCTAAAACTGAGGATGAGACCTAGGAGGGCAAATGGCATTGAGAACCGCCATCTCGAGTAATGTTTTTTTTCTCACTCTCCCCTCCTGATTATAGATTCTTGTCTCCAGCTTCTACAGCAAAAGCCTAAGTCCCAAAGTCCTTCAAACATGATTTCTGGAACTTACCAGCTCTCAAGCCAGGTCAGCACCTCAAAGATCTCCCGAGGGTCAGTGTAAAGCCGCCAATCCTGTGAGTAAAGAGGAAGAAAAGCCAGGCATAGTGGCTCATGCCTAAAATCCTAGCACTACAGTAGGATTGCTATGAGTTCAAGTTAGGGCTATGGTGTGAAACTATCTCAAAAAATCTAAGCCAGGTGTGGTGGTATTTGCCTTTAACCTTAGCACTCAGGAGGCTGAGGATGGGAAATCACAATGAGGGCAGCCTGGGGCTACAGAGTGAGTTTCAGGTCAGCCTGGGCTACAGTGAGCCCCTACACCTCAAAAAGAAACAAAACAGGGGGAAAAAATCTAAATAAGAACAGGGAAGAGCACAAATAAAACTTAAGATATGAGAAGCAGTTACCTGACAGGAGCCAAGAGTGTACCTAGTACTACAGTTGCCATCACTCATCTAGCACTTAAGATGCACTAGGTACAGTCCCAAGTGCTTCTGCATATTGCATCATACCTACCTAGTTTCACATTCTACTCTCTAATAACTGCAAGGGGAGAAAACAACCCTGAGAATGGTCTGTGTCCATAGGAAACTCAGAGTGTAATGCAGCTGGTTTGGAAGCAAAAACTCAGAGCCTGATCAATATGAGTTAGTTCTAAGACAGCCAGAGCTACATATCAAGATTCTGTCTCAAGAAATAAAAAAATAAAGGACACGTAGAAAGAGCTGAAGACACAACAGAACTGAGAACAAAGGATAAGAAAGCGAAGATGGACAAGGGAGCCAGAGCACAACAAAAAAAGCTACTTACCATGGCACTCAGGAAGCCCCTTTCCAAGGTGTTGAGGGTAGGCACAGCCACACCCCCGGCAGCTCCCCATTCGTCATTGAAGACCTCCTCCTCCTCCCCTTCATCATAGAGGTACTTACTAGCCACCATCTACAGAGGAACCAGAAATGGCATCAGAGCACATATCTGGCACCTGGTTCACTAGGGAGATGAAGAGGAAGGGACACCTTACCATAGAGATCAGAAATAAGTCAGAAGATGATACATGCTGCAGGTAGTCTGGGTTTCGGTGCCGGAGCCGCTCAATGTACACCAGAGCTAGCATCATAGCACAAGGGGAGATACATGCCTCCCTGGGAGGTGGAAAGGATCAGTAATTAAACCCAAGGGTCCCTGACTTTACAACTTCTCCTTAGAAACATCCCCACTTCCTCTTCTCTGGGGTCCATCACTGTAACCCTATTCAACCCAATCCAGTCTCACCGGGATACATGAGCTACGTATTTCTTCTGGAGTCGACGAATAGGACTGGGTGCTGCCTTCTGAAGCAGTTCCACAGCAATGTCTGCAGGGGACAGGAGGGCAGAGGGAGCAAACATGAAAACACACCAGTCCCTAGTGCTTTTAGGGAAGATCTAGATCTGCATTATTGAAGGTCTTGGGACAGGACCATAGTAGCAAACTAGAAATCAAATTCTCCTAGGGTGGCAGGGCATGGCAGTACAGGACTATAATTCCAGCACTGGAAGGCAGAGGCAGGAGGACTGACGAAAAGGCCAGCCTGGGATACATGCACAAGACCTTGTCTCAAAAATCCAACACCGAAGCCAGGTGTGGTGGCGCGCCTTTAATCCCAGCACTCGGGAGGCAGAGGTAGGAGGCTCATCATGAGTTTAAGGCCACCCTGAGACTACATAGTGAATTCCAGGTCAGCCTGGACTAGAGCGAGACCCTACCTCAAAAAAAAAAAAAAAAAAAATCCAACACCAAAACCCAAATTCTCCTAATCTGAGAAAAAGTCCATTCCAAGCTTCAATTTTAGCACTTTCCAGCAGAAAGGCTTACTCCCCGGTTACTGAGTTACCTACATTTGTCTTTCACTGATGTCCACCTGAGAAATAAACACACCTTGTTGACTTTACTTTGGAAACATAATAAAGCTAAGGAATTTTTTGGTTTTTTTGTTTGCTCTCTAGCCCTGGCTGGCCTGGAATTCACTATGTAATCTCAGGGTTGCCTCAAACTCAATTGCCATCACGCCAGGCCAAAGGTAAGTTTTTGATAAACAAATTAAATGCTACCACTGGGCTCTGTAATTCTTTGGGAGAATGCTGGCCTAGTATAAACAAACAGGGCGACCTGCGAGGTGTTTTTACCCACATGGCTACGAGAACGTGAGACAGCCTGCATTCTTGAACTAAGTACCGAGTGAGTTGGCTCTGAGGACTCCAAGTCCAGTCCAGAGGGTAACCCTCCAGGGATCTGGTGACACGCACCTGCCACCGGGCTGGAGAGCTCCTCCAGGCTGCAGTTGCTCTCCCAGTCCCAGCCATAGTAGAGTCTCCTTCGGATGCGGGCACTCAGCTTCTGGTGTCCGGGGAGGAACTGGAACGGGGTACGGGTGATGGAGGGCAGGGAAGTCACCCGCCCTGCGGGGTGCGGTGGGGGGGGGGGGCTCCAGAGAGAAGGGCGACGAGAAGCCGAGCCCTCCCTCCCCTCCTACCACCCGCCCGCCCGCCGGCCGGCGCGCTCACCGAGAAGTCCTGGAAGCCGGCGAGGGAGAAGGTGCCTTCTTCGTCCAGGAGAAGCCCCGACAGGTCCATCGCGCCGTCGTCCTACGGAGGCGGCGAGACGGAAAGGAGTTGAAGGGGTCGGAGGAGCCGTCCCCCCGAGAGCCGCCGCCCTGGCCCGCGCAGCCCTCCCTCGCCGGCGCCGGAGCGGAGCGGCAGGCGGAGCCCCGGCGGCGGGCGGGTGGCTCTTCCTGCTCCTCCCGGGCCGCGCCCGCGCTCGCCGGACCGCGTTTCCACGCCGCGCGAGTCCCTCCCCGGGCTGCGAGCCAGAGAGCGCCTGGGCACCCACCTGCTCGAGGGGAGACACTGCGCCGCGCCCGCGAGCCTGGGCGTACAGTCACCCAGCTCAGCGGGGACCCGCCGTTTCCTAGGATGGCGTCAGAAGCGTGAGCTCAGGGGACGCGAGTGACGTCAACACGTCCTCCGAAAGCCCGCGGCGCCCGCGACCCGACGCTGAAGAGGAGCGCGTGAGGCAGGCGGGGCAGCCTCGGGAGGAAACGACCGTGTCACCGAGTCACCCTCCCGGAGCGGGCGACACCACCGGAGCCCCGCCCCGCCGCCCCAGAGCGCACGCGCGGGCGGTTACCCGGGTCACGTGACGGGCTCGGCGCTCCGCCGTCACGTGATGCCTGTCGGCAGATTCAGCTCTGAGCGGGCGCCCCCTTCCGCCTGACGCGCCCCCGGCGGCGGCCGCGCAGCCCTGGCTTCTCGCGGGCTCGGGCGGCGGCGGTGCGGCCATGGCGACCGGCGGCGGCGGTAACGCCGGCGCGGGTGGGGCCTCGGGCCTGGGCCTGGGCTTGAGCCTCGGCATGAGCGAGGCCGCCGGCGAGGCCGAGGACGAGGCGGCCACGGCGGAGGCGGTAGCACGCCTGGCCTCGGCGCTGTGGCTGCGGCTCCGCGGCTGGGAGGCGGCGCTGGCGGCGGCGCAGCGGCTGCTGGTGTGGGAGAAGCCGCTGCACAGCCTGGTCACGGCCGCCGCGCTCAACGGGCTCTTCTGGTAACGGCGGCGGCGGCGGAGGGTGGGAGGGCCGGCGTCCTCTCTCCCGGGAGGCCCGCGCGCCCGCCCGTCCGGCTGAGACGCCTGTCCCTCCCTCCTCCCCAAGGTTGCTGTCGTCGTCGTCCCTCCGGCCCTTCTTCCTGCTCAGCATCTCACTGCTGACCTATTTCCTGCTGGATCTCTGGCTGCCGCGCCTCCTCCCCGACGCCGCAGGTGAGTGTCTTCATGCTGCATGCACCTGCCTGTGCCGCGCTCCCATCCCTCCAGCTCCGATCGCCCCTTTCCCCAAATTAACATTCCGGTGGGCGTTGTTGTTAAGACCGAACTCTGGAGCCAGGTTAGCGGAGTTCCATCCCCTTGGATCGCTCACCCTCTGCCCAAGTCTCCTGGAAAGATGGTACGGAAGAATTAAGTAATCTCCATGTTACATGATTATGGTATTGCTTCACTGGGCAGATACTGGGCAAGCACTCCACCACTGAGCTGCTAACTCTCCTTATAAAGTATTTTAATTGTGTTTATTTGCAAGTAGAGAGAGAGAGGTGGGCGCACCAGGGCCTCCAGCCACTGCAAACTCCAGATGCATGCGCCACCTTGTGCATCTGGCTTTCCATGGGTCCAGGGGAATTGAACTCAAGCCGTCAGGCTTTGCAAGGGTCTTTAACCACTGATCCATTTCTCTGACCCACTTTCTTACTTTTCATATGTGGGTCATGGAACAACTTGATATCAGGTTGTGTGTGAATTGTGACATAAATACGACTCCTTTGCTTGAGAAAGGAAAGTCTTGAGAAAGAAACAAAGTTGGATATGTTGAGGCAGCTACCAGGAGAGGTGAAGCATTTGCGGAGTGCAAGTTCAAGGCCTCCCTGGGCAACCTAATAAGACCCTGTTTTTAAAATAATTTGGGGCTAAAAGGGCTAGGGAGATGGCCCTGTGGGAAAATCCTCGCAGTGCAAGCAGGAGCGCCAGTGTAAAAAGCTGCATGCAGGTAACGCCATTGCTGAGAGGGTCAGAAATGGAAGGATTGCAGGGGCTCCCTGGTCACCCAGTCTAACTGAAAAAAGAGAAAAAAAAAAGGGGGTGTGGGGAGAGTCCAGGATCAGTGAGAGAGACTCAAAGAAATAAGGCAGAAGATCGATAGACGAGGACACCTGGTATCTTTCTCTGGCCTCTGCACAGGTGTGCACACACACCCCACATACTATACACACCAAAAAAAGTTTTTATTTTGAGGTTGGGTCTCTCACTAGTCCAGCTGACTAGAAACTCACTCTGTAGCCTCAGGCTGGCCTCAAATGCAGAGTGATCCTCCTACCTTCTGCCTCAGCCTCCTGAGTGCTGAGATTAAAGGCAAATGTCACCATGCCTGGCTAAATTTTTAAAAAAAAATTGTTTTTTAGTGGCTGGGGAGATGACCCAGTGGTTAAATGTTCATACTTTGTATTTTTTTAAGCTTTATTTCATTTTTTTAATAAAAGACCTGACTATTAACTATTCTTTTTTTAAATTTTATTTATTTATTTTCAAGCAGAGAGAGAGAGCGCATGCACCAGGGCCACCACCTTGTGGGGCTGGCTTATGTGGGTCCTGGGGAATTGAACCCAGGGCCTTGGGCACTGAAGGCAAGTGCCTTAACTGCTGAGCCATCTCTCCAGCCCTGAAAAAAATATTTTTAAAAAAAAGGGTGGCTGGGCATGGTGGTGCACACCTTTAATCCCAGCACTAGGGAGGCAGAGGTAGGAGGATCACCATGTGTTAAAGGCCACCCTGAGACTACACAGTCAATTCCAGGTCAGCCTGGGCTAGAGTGAGACCCTACCTGGAGAAAACAAACAAACAAACAAACAAAAAAAGTGGGAGAGATTGGGAGATGTTGCTGAGTGGTAGAGCCCTGCCTAGCAGGGACTCTAGGTTCAGTCCCTAGTATGGCAATGGAAAGAAAGTGACACACACAGAAACAACAGGATACCTGCTGTTGTTGGTATTTGAAGAAAATGCTCCTCGGTCAGGTATGGGCACTTAATGCCTGTCATCATAATCCCAGCATTCAGGAAACAGACAGTAGGCCAGCCCTAGGCTACATAGTGAGACCTTGTTTCTGAGACAGAGTCTCACTTTAGTCCAGGCTGGCTTTGAATTCACAGTGTTCCTCCTACCTCAGCCTCTTGAGTGCTGGAATACCAGGTGTGTACCACCACACCTGGAGAGAAGCTGTTTTTACAAAAATAGTTTAATTCATTCATATCATCCTTCTCTCCTTCTGTCTCCCTCTCCCTCTCCTTGCAAGTAAATAATTTCTTTGTTATTTTTTTTTTTAATGCTCTGGGACTTTAGAGGATGTGCAATGCTTTCTCCTTTGCAGTCTTTCTCCCAGGGCCTGTATACTCTAATTTATCTATCCCTCTCCTTATAGCATCATCCCCTGAGGAGCCACACTCTGACAGGTGAGTACAGGCCACCTCTTAAAGACAAATCTCCAAATCTGGTCTGCTTGCTGATGCCATTGTCACCTGAAAGAGGAGCGAGACTGTCAGCAAGTCAGAGTGTACTTGGTCCTAGGTCCCTACACAGGTCCTTGTGTGCCTTTGCCTTTTGATACCAAGGTATGGGTGCCCTGGGGTTTTGTTTCCCAGGACCAGGACAGCCTCCTTTGGGGAGTGGGGTTTTCTACTACTAGACTGAAGAGGTCATCAGAAATATCAGAGGGATTTGAGTGCCTAGGAAGCTGGTGTCTGAGGCCTCCAGGGGTCATGTCCTGTCTCCCCAGTGAGGGTACGGGGTCAGGCGCCCGGCCGCACCTGCTCAGTGTGCCCGAGTTGTGCAGATACCTGGCTGAGAGCTGGCTCACCTTCCAGATTCATCTGCAAGAGCTGTTGCAGTACAAGAGGCAGAATCCAGCTCAGGTAAACCTCCCCAATATCCTATGACAGTTCCTCAAGTCAGGGAAGATGGGAGAGGAGTGATGTGAGCAGTATCTGTTATAAATTTCCGGAATCAGTGCACTTGGGTCTACCAATCTTGATGAGACTGGATCACTGATTGAAGTCCTATAGGAAATTCCCACCCTTCCATCAGCTGAACTGTGGTTACATACCTAGAGGAGTGGGGTACATGGCTTAGCCCACTTTTTAGACTGTGCTCTTCTCTGCAGTTCTGTGCTCGAGTGTGCTCTGGCTGTGCTGTGCTGGCTGTGCTGGGACACTATGTTCCAGGAATTATGATCTCCTACATTATCTGTGAGTAGTGTTTAGCCCTGCCCTTTGCAAAGCATTTTCCATTCTTTCCCTGGACTGAACCAAAGGAAAGACTTTAATCTCTCTGTAGAGATAGATGTCCAGGACTACTACTGTAACAGCAGAAGAGTCATCTGGGATGGAGGGCAGTGGGAAAGGAAAGGACCTTATTTCCTTTAGACCTTCCTGTTTAGAGGACAGGTGAATGAAGGCTCTTAGGAAATTGGTATAGTGAACTCTGGACTTTTTTACTCCTAGTGCTAAGTATCCTGCTGTGGCCACTGGTGGTTTATCATGAATTGATCCAGAGGATGTACACTCGCCTTGAGCCCTTGCTCATGCAGCTGGACTACAGCATGAAGGCAGAAGCTGATGCCCTGCATCACAAACATGATAAGAGGAGTAAGGGACTCTTAACCCAAGAGGGTGAAGGGCAGGGAGGGCCTTGGTTTATATGGTTCATGAAATGTCTTGAAATTTAAATAATTTAACAGTTCTTTGGCCATGTTTGTCCTCTACCATTTTCCTTGCTGGTCACTGCCTTATTGCTCTTCTCTAGAGCGGCAAGGGAAGAACGCACCCCCAGAAGGTGATGAGCCACTGGCTGAGACCGAGAGTGAAAGTGAGGCAGAGCTGGCCGGCTTCTCCCCAGTGGTAAGGTCCAGGGGGGATGGGGTGTCAAATACAAGACTGGAAGCTGGGCATGGTGGTACACACCTTTAATCCCAGCACCTGGGAGGGGAATGAAGTAGAATCAGGAATTTTCTAGGCAAGCCTCATTTCCATAATGAGTTGGAGGACAGCCTGTGGGGAATCTGTCTGCTTTAGAACTACCACCTTTTGCCAGGCGTGATGGCGCATGCCCTTAATCCCAGCACTCAGGAGGCAGAGGTAGGAGGATCACTGTGATTGTGAGGCCTCCCTGAGACTACATAGTGAATTCCAGGTCAGCCTGGGCTAGAGTGAGACCCTACCTCGAAAAAAAAAATAAACTTTCAAGTAGATGGGAACCAAAGGGTTTTGGGGACAGGATGCTGTTATCCCTTACCTGTTGTTTTCATGCTGGTTTTCTTGCAGGTGGACGTGAAGAAAACAGCACTGGCCTTAGCTATTACAGATTCAGAGCTGTCAGATGAGGAGGCTTCTATCTTGGAGAGTGGTGGCTTCTCCGTATCTCGGGCCACAACTCCACAACTAACAGATGTCTCTGAGGGTATGAGGAGTCCTTTGCCTCCTTGATCTTCCTGTTTCCTGACTTGGGGTACTGGTTGTGCTGTCTGGTGAATTGATCCTTTAATTCTACCCTAAGCTCCTTAAAGAACTTGACTCAGCATTTCATCCTGTTTGTGTCTGTCTGTCTGTCTGTGAGTGATAGGTCCCATGGCCTGGAACTCATTATGTAGCTGAAGATGACCTTGAACTCCTGATCCTCCTACCATTGCCTCCCAGGTGTTGGGATTCCAGGCATGTGCCACTAAACCTGGCTCTCCACATTTTCTTCTTGAACTCATTGCTGTTGTGGCCCTCAGAGCAGCAGGTCTATTCCTCACCCTTTGTTCTCTTGACAGATTTGGACCAGCAGAGCCTGCCAAGTGAGCCAGAAGAGACCCTGAGCCGGGAGCTGGGGGAAGGAGAAGAGACAGAGCCGGCCCCTTCTGAAGATCTGCTAGGTGCCCCTCAGGCCCTCTCAAGGCAAGCCCTGGACTTGGAAGAGGAAGACAGGGCAGCCAAGGAAACCTTGCTTCAGCTCTCATCTCCACTTCACTTTGTGAACACGCACTTCAATGGGGCAGGGTCCCCACAGGATGGAATGAAGTGCTCTCCTGGAGGACCAGTGGAGACACTGAGCCCAGAGGCTGTGGGTGCTGACCTCGTGGCTCCACCCAGCAACCTCTCACCCCCACTTTGCCTTGCTGAAAGTAGCCCAATCCCCTTCTCCCCCTCTGTACTCCCACCATTTCCCCAGGACTCACCCCAACCCCTGCCTGCCCCTGAGGAAGAAGAGGCACTTACCACTGAGGACTTTGAGTTGCTGGATCAAGGAGAGCTGGAGCAGCTAGATGCAGAGCTGGGCTTGAGGCCAGAGACACCCCCCAAGCCCCCTGATGTTCCACCTCCTCCTCCCCTGGGGCCAGATACCCATTCTCTGGTACAGTCAGACCAAGAGGCTCATGCTGTAGCTGAGCCATGAGCTGTGAGAAGAGCTGCAGGCACAGTAAGGCTTTCTGGGTAGGGATGTGACATTTTCTCCTTTACCTACCACTTGGGATGTGGGAGAGTGTGGGGAAGCTGGCTATCAGGTGGGTAGCCAGCCCACCCTCTGCCTGCCTGCCTGCTTCCTGTCTTGGGCCTGGTATAGTAACTGTGCCTAAGATAGGTTTTAAGTTTGTAAATATTTTTCCATTTGGGTTTGTGGATGTAATCAGGGCTAGGGAAGTCCTTCCGTAGCCTGCACTTGCCTCCCTGCCTCATCTCTTGTCATTCCACTACGTTCCAAGCCCTGGTGGTCTGCCCTTTCTTTCTCTTCCTATCCTCAGGGACCTGTGCTGCTTGCCACTTAGCTATTTAGTTCCAGCACTTTATAATTTTTCTCTCCTGTCCCTCTTTCCCCCTAGCTTTACTTCCCTGCTGTGTCCTGTCCTTAACAGTACAACCCCTACCCTTATCCAGCTCCTCCTTCCCACAGGCATAGCCAAGCTTTAGGGCAGCTTCTGTTCTGGGAAGTAAAGAATAAACCTGGGTGCCAAGTCAACCCAGTAGTTCTGCACTTAGGTCACTGTCACCTCTAACCTGAACTGCACCATTGCCCTGTTCAACCCCCGTGATGCAGGAGAGTTGGGTTCCACAGCACTTTGACCAGAGCTGAGGTTGGTGAGCAGACACCTTCTTGAGAAATGAGGAACATCCTAAGAAAGAAGAGGGAAACCTCCTCTGGGCCATGATTGGGACCCCCTGCTAGGGTCAGGAAATGGATAGTAACATCTGTGGCGGTGTTGACTGGAAAAAAATAAACTTGATTGGCTAGAACTGCTGCCTGCTTGCCTGCCTGCTTCACCATGAGCTGCCTCCCACACTGCCATGTGTCCTGTCCTCACCCTCACCCTTATCCTAATATTGTCCTTGGCTGCTCACCTTGGTGCGAACAAGACCAGAAGCAGATTGCCCAGACAACCCTGACTGGCCCCTCTGAGGTTTCCTGACTGTGACATGTTTAGTGAGACATGTGTGAATAAAGTATGTGCAGGAGGAAATCACGTGTCTTCCCAATCAGTGAAAATGTGGAGCCATAATGGTTTTCTTTCATGGTCCTGTATCTTTAACACACTTGTGTTTTTGGGGGGTGTGGGTAGCAGGACTTGAGTTTTTTGTTTTGTTTCTTGGCAGGGTCGCTCTCTCTAGCTCAGGCTGACCTGGAACTCACTTTGTACCTCCAGGCTGGCCTCAACTCAGTGATCCTCCCTACCTTGGGTCTCCCAACTGATGGGACTATAGGTGTGAGCCATTCTGCCCAGCTAACAGCCTTCTTAACCCACCTATCTACATGCTAATTCAACCTTGGTTTGTGCTATGCCAGGCAGGAAACCAACAACAAAGAAAACTAGATACTTTGTGTCAACTGATTGATTGTAAAGAAAATAACATTTTGTTTGGGGGAGTTTGTTTATTTTGGTTTATCAAGGTAGGGTTTCTAGCCCAGGCTGACCTGGAATTCACTATATAGTCTCAGAATGGCCTCAAACTCACAGCAAACCACTGCCTCCCAAGTTCTGGGACTAAAGATGTGCACCACACACCCAGCTGTTTGTTTTGAGTAGGGTAATGCCCTAGTCTAGGCTGACCTGGAAATCTGTAGTCTCAGACTGGTCTTTAAGTCAGAGCTCCTCCTACCTTAGCCTCCCAAATGCTGGGATTAAAGACATGTGCTAACTGAAAAGATGGTTCAGTGGTTAAAAGTTCTTACTTGTAAGCCTAATGGCTCGGGTTTGATTCCCCACTGCCCATGTAAAGCTAGATGCACAAAGTGGCACATGCATCTCAATTTCATTTGCAGTGCACACTCACGCACTCTCCTTGCAAATAATATTCTTTTAGAAAAACATTTGCCACCATATTGGGCTCAGTGTGTAACTTAAAACTTTAAAATTTTTATGTGTGTGTGTGTGTGTGTGTGTGTGTGTGTGTGTGTGTGTGTGTGT
>PVHP010010025.1:0-48792 GCA_004024765.1 Zapus hudsonius | reverse complement strand
CAAACTGACCTAGCTGGCTTCAGGAACCCAACTCGGGAGCCCAGCTGCGGGTGGGGCCAGGCCTCTGGCAGATACCTGGGAACTGCTGCCACTGCTGAGATTGCAGAGGCCAGTTAAAGCTGGGACCATGCGCCACAACTGGGAGGGCACAGGTGACTTCAGCAGGCACGAGGGACCCTGGGACACTGAAGGGAGGACACAGCAAAGCGGGCTGAACAGCACTCCCCAGGGTACCTGAGTCCCACTCCCCTACCTGGATATGGGCAGAAACCAATGAAAAAAATCTACAGAAAACAAAGACGGAACTCCCCAACCCAGGGCCCCTAGTCCCATTATGGAACAGGAAAGTGGCAAAGAAGTAGAGGCAGCAAATATACAATCCCAAAGAGAGAGTAATATGACTCCTGACCACAATGACAATGCAAACATGAAGCAGTTAATGGCTGTTATGGAAATTCTGAGAAAAGACATAAATGAGATGAAGCTTACCAACTCAAGCATAGACTCCAGATTGAATTTAATGGAGAATAACATGAAAGAATACAGAAACACATTAAGTGAATTGAAGATAAATCAACTAAGGGAGGAGCTAGACAATCAATTGATTAAATTTGATGAGGACTTAAGAAAACTTAAAAATGATTTTCAGGAATCCTAAGCAAAAACAAAAATAGACTGGAAATTGGATCTCACCAAAATATTGGAGTCCATAAACAAAATTATAGCACAATCCAAAAATGAAATGGAGTTGTTAAAAACCTCCCAGAGTTGGCAATCTGGAGGACAGACTCTCAGAAGTAAGACAGAAGGAATTAATAAGGATGTCATAGGCTTCAATAAATTAAAGAAATCAATTGAGCAAAATTTGAGTGATCTATGGGATACCATAAAGAGGCCCAATATTAGAATCATGGGGATCCCAGAGGGAGAAGCCCAGGCTAAGGGCATAGGAAATATCTTCAACAGAATTATTCAAGAAAACTTGCCCTATCTAACAAGAGAAAGCCCACTCAACTTTCAAAGGGTCTAGAGGACTCCAAAGAGACAGGACCTGAAGAGGAATTCTCCAAGACACATTTCAATTAAGATGCCTAACATAGAAAACAAAGAAAAAATACTCAAAGCTGCTAGAGAAAAGCAAACCGTAACTTATATAGGAAAAGCCATGAGACTTACCTCAGACTTCTCATTAGAAACCATGAAAGCCAGAAGGGCTTGGAATAATGCTTTTCAGGGTCTAAAGAAGTATGGCTTTCAACCTAGACTACTCTACCCAGCAAAGCTATCCCTCATGATAGATGGAGAAGTGAAAGTTCCATGAAGTAAACCAGCTCTACGACTATTTGAAAACAAAGCCAAAATTTCAGAAGATCCTATAAGAGATATCCCACACAGAAGAAACAAGATCTACCTCAGAAGAGTAGAAGAGATTAGGCATGACAATCACAGTCACTGTGCTAATAACAGCAGCACAGTCAACAACCCCCATTAACCCTTCATCATGGCAGGGCTTAAAGCAAACCTCACAGTTATATCACTGAATATAAATGGACTTAACTCCCCTATAAAAAGACACAGACTTGCAGGGTGGATCAGAAAAATGGAGCCTTCCATCTGCTGCCTTCAGGAAACGCACTTTACTTCTAAAGACAGCAATCTTCTTAGAGTAAAAGGGTGGAAAACAGTTTATCAGGAATGTGGAAGTAAAAAGCAAGCAGGTGTGGCTACATTCATCTCTGACAAAATAGACTTTACACCAAAATCAATTAAAAAGGATAATGATGGTCACTTCTTACTTATCAAAGGAAGGATCCAGCAGGAAAATATCACCATCATTAACATATATGTACCAAATTTGGGTGCAACACAGTTCATAAAGGAAACCCTACTCAAAAATAAAGAAGAAATAGACTCTAATTCCATCAAAGTAGGAGAATTTAATAGACTTCTATCAGCTCTAGACAGATCAACCAAACAGAAGATTAGCAGGTACATAACGGAACTTAATGACACCATTGACCAGCTGGAGATAACAGATATTTACAGAACATTCTATCCCAAAGACACAGAATATACATTCTTTTCAGCAGTGCATGGGACTTTTTCTAAAATTGATCACATATTAGGACACAAATGTTCCCTAAACAAATTCAGGAAGATTGATGTAGTTCCTTGTATCATATCAGACCATAGTGCATTAAAGGTAGAAATTAAAAATGGAACACAATCCAGAAAATACACAAATTACTGGTGCCTGAATAATTAGCTCCTAAAAAATGATTGGGAAATCCCAGAAATAAAACAGGAAATTCAGAATTTCCTAGTTAATAAATGATGACGATAACACACCTTATCAGAACTTGTGGGACACAAGGCAGTCCTGAGGGGAAAGTTCATTTTGCTAAATGCCTTCATATCAAAGACAGAGAGGTATCAAATCAATCTCCTAACAACCCACCTAAGATCATTGGAACAGACAGAAAAACGTAAACTGAGGAGCGCAAGAAAAAAGGAAATAATTAAAATCAGAGCTGAGATTAATGAATTGGAAATAAAGAAAACAATTGAAAAAATAGATAAATCAAAGAGTTGGTTCTTTGAAAAAATTAATAAGATTGACACACCTCTGGCCAATCTCATCAAACAAAGAAATGAGAAAGCCCAAATCAACAAAATCAGAAAGGACAATGGTGAGATCACAACAGATCCTGAAGACGTTGGAAGAATCATCAGGTCATATTTCCAAAACTCTACTCCACAAAATTAGAGAACCTGGAAGAAATGGATAAGTTTTTGGACACCTACCAACTGCCATAGCTTAACCCAGAGCAGATAAAAGCACTAAATAAACCTATCACATCCACAGAGATTGAAGATGTAATCAAAAGCCTTCCCAAAAGGAAAAGCTCAGGATCAGATGGTTTCTCAGCTGAATTCTACCAAGCCGTAATCACAGAGATGAAACCACTCTTTCTGAAGCTTGTTTGAAGCAGAGATAAAGAGGGAAGGCTTCCAAACACCTTCTATGAAGCTACCATTGCCCTTATCCCCAAACCAGGCAAGGATGCAACTAGAAAAGTATAGATCCATATCTCTAATGAACTTAGTTCCAAATTCCTGAACAAAGTCCTAGCAAACCGGATACAATGCTACATCAAAAATATTATCCACCCTGACCAAGTTGTCTTTATCCCAGAGATTCAGGGATGGTTCAACATACACAACTCAATAAATATAATACATCACATTAATCGGCTCAAACACAAAAATCACATGGTTATCTCAATAGATGTGGAGAAGGCCTTTGACAAAATTAAGCATCACTTCATGTTCAAAGCTCTTGAAAGAATAGGCATAGATGGCCTATACCTCAATTTAATAAAGACAATTTACAAAACCCCTAAAGCACAAATCATTCTCAATGGGAAAAAGTTCAAGGAGTTCCCACTCAATTCAGGAACATCACAGGGGTGTCCACTCTCACCACTGCTCTTTATCATAGTGCTTGAAGTTCTAGCCCAAGCGATAAGACAAGAGAAGGGCATAAAAGGGATACAAATCAGAATGGCAGAAATTAAATATCCCTCTTTGCAGATGACATGATGCTTTATATATCAGACCCATACAATAGTATCAGTAACATCATGATGGTGATTAATGCCTTCAGCAATGTGGCAAAATACAAAATCAACACACAAAATTCAGTAGCCTTTCTATATGCAGAAGACAAGCAGACAGAAAAAGACATCAGAGAGACTGTCCTATTTTCTATAGCCTCAAAGAAAATCAAATACCTTAGAATATCACTAACCAAGGTTGCAAAGGACTTATATAAAGAAAATAATGAAACACTCAAGAAGGAAATAGAGGAGGACGTGAGAAGATGGAAAGATATTACATGCTCATGGTTAGGGAGAATCAATATAGTAAAAATGGCAATCCTACCAAAAGAGATTTACAGAGCAATGCAATGCCGATAAAAATCCCAACCTCTTTCTTTACAGACATAGAAAAAATAATCTCTAAATTTATTTGGAAGGTTCAAAGACCTTGGAAAGCCAAAACTATCCCAAGTAAAATATCGTACTCAGGATGTATCACCATTCCTGACTTCAAAATATACTACAAAGCCAATATAACGAAAACAGCATGGTACTGGCATAAAAATAGAAAGACAGATCATTGGAACAGGATTGAAGACCCAGCTTTAATTGGCAGTAACTTCAGTTATTTGTTCTTTGACAAGGGGGCCAACAACATATGCTGGGCCAAAGATAGCATGTTCAACAAATGGTGTTGGACAAATTGGATAAACATGTGTAAAAAAATGAAAATAGACCCACTACATTCACCATGCACAAAAATCAACTCCAAATGGATCAGAGACCTTAATATTAATCCAGTAACCCTGAACACTCTGGCAGAAAAAAAGGAGGAATTTTACATTAAATAGGAGTAGGGATAAATTTCCTGAGCAAATCTCCAGCAGCCCAGGAAATAGAACAAACACTTAACCAATGGGATCCAATCATGCTCAAAAGCTTCTCTACAGACAAAAAAAAAAAAAAAAAAAAAAAACATACTCAGAGCCAATAGACACCATCTAATTGGGAGATGATTTTCACCAGCTACTACTCAGACAGTGGGCTAATTTCCAGAACCTACAGAGAACTCAGAAAAACTAATAACAAAAACCCAAAATCCCCCTTCACAAAATGGGGTACTGATCTCAACAGAAAATTCACGGAGGAGGAAACATAAATGGCCTTGACTCATCTAAGAAAGTGCTCAGCATCCTTAAGCATCAGGGAAATGCAAATCAAAACCACTATGAGATACCATCTTACCACTGTCAGAATGGCAATCGTAAAGAAAACCAGCAACAATCGTTGCTGGCAAGGATGCGGGGAAAAAGGAGCCCTCATTCACTGCTGGTGGGATTGGAAACTTGTTCAACCATTATTTAAAGCTGTGTGGAGACTCCTAGACAGAATGGACATAGAACTACCAATGTACCCAGCTATCCCTCTACTAGGCATCTACCCACAAGATGCCACATCTTGATGCAGAAAATTTTGTACAACTATATTTATAGCAGCTCAATTCATAATAGTCAAGAATTGGAATCAACCCAAGTGCCCATCCATGGTGGAATGGATAGTGAAATTGTGGTATATATACATGATGGAATTCTACTCAGCTGAAAGGAAAAATGACATATCAAAATTTAGGAAAAAATGGTCTGATTTTGAGCAGATCTTACTAAGCAAAAACTCAAAAGAACATGAATTGAACACCACCTACTGTCCCTCATATGCGGTCCATAACCAGGATAACCATTTTCTTTATGAAGACTAGTAGAAAGAACTGAGAGGTTATGAATTAGGGGTAACGGAAGGGGGAAGGGAATGGCTTAAGCATGAGGCTAAATCAAATTAGGTTCAAAAACATAAAATCCTCAAGAGCATAATGTAACCTAAAGACGAATTAGTGGGCATCAACTGGTAAGAGGGGCCATGAGTAGTAGGGGAAAATGTCTAAGTTTTTGAATAATTGAGCAGTCTGACAGCCCCGGGTCCCAGCCACTGGTTCCTTCCCTCACTGAGTTGTTGACCAAAGTGATCCATGAGGTTCCAAAAACAAGACAGAATTCTGTCAAGGCTCTTGAACGCCCTCCCCAGGCCTGAGGCAAAACCCTGTTGCTGAAGAAACCACAGAATACCATCCTTCAGCATCGAGAGACTCTTTGAGGTCTGGAATGGTAACCAGCCCCCAGATGGCAGTTAGTTCAGTGCTGGAAGGCACTACACAAGTTGCCAGGGGAAGCTGATCAATGACAGCTAGAGTAAATGGACCAATGGCATGAAACACAGTATGCGGCCTTGAGTAGGCTGACCATATCTCCTACTGGGAGAGAACAGCAAACCAAGAAAGGAGCACTTGTGCAATGGAGGAGCCTGGGCCTGGGGGAGAGAATCAACAGCTATTAAATTTTGCCAAATATTCCACTCAGTGAGTGGAAACCCTTAATTGGAACTGGGGTTTCAGGGCGATATGCACTGGATCCCATACTCTTAGGCTCCCATGAAAAGTTGCACTATGGAAGCGACTGACGGGAGGCTACTAAAAATAGAATCTAGGTAATCCAGTATGGTGTATATTTTTTAACCTATACTGATCTCACTCTCCGATGGAGATTGTGTTTGTATTTTTCAGGATGCAGTGAGAGAGCTGTGGCCCAAATAACCCTACCAACCGACCACAGGCAGAAAGCTGAGATCCTTGTAAGAGATGAGCCACCACAGTCATATTGTGGAGGATCCATATGGAACCCTGCAGCGAATGACTGGATGAACAAGGGACCCACAGCCACAGCCATTCAATCAACACAGGATAAGCCAGTGAGAGAGAAACCAATGATTCTCAACACAAAAACCCCTAAACTCACAACACTAAAGCAGCCTCAATACTCAACCTCCATGACTCAGGGAACTGAGCGGAAGAGGGGGCGGAAAGACTGTGAGAGCCATGGTGGGGGAGAATATCAGAGACTTGGCAACCCTCAGTAACAACACACTTGGGTCATGAGAACTCGGCTGAAAACTGGGCTATCCATGGTCCCCTACCACAAAGACTGATACAGACGGCCCACAGTAGAGGATATCCATCTGACTAGGGATGGGGAAGGGGGGAGCAATGAGGAATTGGGGATAACAACTCATTGTTGGCCCACTAAACAATGTAACTCATGATGGACAATAAAAAAAAAATAAATAAAGTATAAACTAGGAAAAAAAATTGATTACTTATACCTTTATAGTTAGACCCCTCATTTTATTGATTATTCTGAGATATTATGGAGACAATATACAGCATCTTAGGAATCAAATTTAGGATTCTAATCACATCTTCTTATTCTCCAATTAATGCATCTGTTTGAAATATATTTTGTCTTAAAAACTTATATTTATTAAAAAAAAAACATTAGGTATTGAGTCTCGGGCACTGTGTCAAGTGCTTTCACATGTTACCTTGCCACTGACCAGCTTGGCCGGAGTGCTGGGACAGCAGGATCAGGGCCTTGGAGAAGCGGGCAGGGTTTTGGCTGAGTGACAAACAGACACAGACTCAAGGAGGGTGTATCTGAGTGCGATTTTACTGAGCATTTGTCAGAGTTATATACAGTTGATTATTGTAACAGTATTCTTGGATTATACAGGCAGTTACAGTTTCTTTGAATGATTCAACCAAGAATTTCAGCAAGGTACATGAGAATAGACAATACAAAAGCACAGATGATTATCACGTGAATGGTTTTGATGCAAAATTGTGGTTAGTCAGGCTGGGTCTGACTTGGCGCTTCTTTTTCAAATTAAACATTATGTGGTTTTCAGCCATTAAGAATTTGCTTTTTAAGGTTTACCGTGATATTCTCTTTTCCTTAATGTCACCTTTTTTCATAGATACCTGTATAAGGCAATGGAGCATCAGTGGGCTCAGGGAGTTTCCTTATACTACTAGTTTCTTCTTGGTCTTTTCCTATAACTCTCTCAGTTCTAGGAATCTCTTTCTCAATACTTTCCCTTAATAAGTAATTCTTCTATTGTAAGTCATCTAGGACTCTCCCCAAAAGTTCTTTAGCTGTTTTCAATCTCTCAAATTGCTCTTAATAATAGGGGAATGACTGAAGGAAAAACTTTATTTTTCTCTTGGGAAACAAATCATCATAGTCTGTTCCCTGTTTTCGTGAAGGTGGACTCAAGGAACTAGAAAGAAACAATGAGTTAGAGCCATGAGCAGGTATTATGAAAATCAGAGCAATAAGAGAGCAGCCGAGAACACAAAGACTTGGAGTGCACAGCCTGTTCCAACGGACAGACTTCCTTGAAGCAACTGCCTCAGTCTATGCAATTTCTTGCACAGACTCCGTCAGAGTTGGCATGACATTACCTCACTAACAGCTAGTGGTAATTGAATTTATGCTCCATTTTTACAATGTACACTCAATATTCACTCTTTCTTTCAGTAAGTAATGTACTCATATTGAGAAGCCATTGTGTACAGACTACTTTACCATGCCCTGAGGTAAAGATTAGAGAAAATAAAGAGATATAAAAAGAAAGACTCAGCAGAAGGTTACAAGATAACTTATCAAGAAGTGTGAGTATACTTAAACATACCATCTGAAAATATTGGCAAATATTAGTGCTCACAGGGACGATTATACAATCCTTTATTTAGAGCAAATATATGAATTTACATTTCCTGTCTGTTACTACCCTCTTGCACATTTCTAACTAAATCATTTAGCCTCAGTGTTTTATAAATTTGGATTTTCACATATTGGATTTAGTTAGAATGTGTGGTCTGTAGAAAGCCCAGGTTGGAAACTTCGTGAAGTAGTAATAGGATTTGGCATTGAACCACTTTTATGTAAGCAAAGGATGGTCCCAATGTGTTGTTTTCAGGTGCATGGATGTTTTACCCATCACACAAACTGTAGTTTGTGATTAGGAATTAGCAGTCTGCAAACTGAAGCCCAACTGAGTTGCTAAAAGGCAGGCAGCTGCAATGGAAAGCTATGGCAATTATGGGTTTGAAAGAAGAGTACAAGCTTTCCCAAGCCATTCAGGACTACATATTCAATTCTGTATCTGTCAATTGCTACAGTCAGATCATGGAGTTTGTCAACGATTATGTAATCTGAAACCCAGAATGTGCAAAACCTATTAAAAGAAATACTTGGGAAAATGAACATAATATTGACAGATTTTTGAAAATTGGTTTTCATAAATTATCCAAAAAATCCAATCTATGGAGTAGAGGAACCATTCAGGAAGTGACAGGCATTTTTTCAATATTTTATTTGTTTGAAAGAGAGAGTGAGAGAAAGAGGCAGAGAAACAGAATGTGTACGCCTGGATCTCCAGCCACTACAAATGAACTCCAGACACATGCACCACCGTGTACATCTGGCTTTCCATGGGTACTGGAGAATCAAACTAGGGTCTTTCTGCTTTGCAGGCAAACATCTTCACCACTAAGCCATCTCTCCAGCCCAGTGACAGGTATTTTACCAAAGGAAAAAAAATAGGCATTTCCATCTTATTTTTCTTCCATGAAATGGTGGATATATTAATCATAATTTTAAAAAAATCTAACAAGAGATCTTATGTCCTCTACTTGCAAGTAAGAAATTACAAACCTCTATGTGCAATCCCAATTTCCCTTTAGCCTTTCACTTTCTTCTAATGAATTTTACTGAACTATTTTATGTTTTGTGATGGTGATCGTCTTCACTTCTCTGGGTTTTGCTACGTATGTAGTATAGGTGTGGGGAATGCACTGTAGATATGATGGCATATGACCCATTTCATATTATATCAAAAAATGAAAAAAAGATGCATATATTCACACTAATAAATATGTGTAGCAGACATCCAGTCAGGTACTCTGTACTGTAACATATCACTGACTCCTATGCCAAGGAAATTGTCATCCACGATGTATGGCGCTTACTCTCTTGTTCTAAATAAAACTTTTATGGCAGACATATTGGCAAGACACTGCTGACATAAATTTTATGTGATGATAAAAATATGCTTTGAGGGGGTGTAAATTTTATGTAGGTATATAGATTTCAGAATTCAAACCTGACAAATTGATGAGATGGCTAGGGAGAGCTGAATTTTCTTTATTAAAAGGTGATAAAGGGCTGGAGGGATGGCTCAGCGGTTCAGGCACATGCCTCCAGTGCCTAGGGCTCCGGGTTCAGTTCCCCAGTGCTCACATGGGCCAGGCCCACAAAGTGGTGGCCCTGACTCTCTCTCTCTCTCTCTCTCTCTCTCTCTCTCTCTCGCTCTCGCTCTCGCTCTCGCTCTCGCTCTCGCTCTCGCTCTCGCTCTCTCTCTCGCTCCTGCCTCTCTGTATCTCTCTGCTTGAAAATAAATAAATAAAATATTTTTTTAAAAAAAGGTGATAAAAATAACCCAAGTGCTGTAGACTGAGATAAAATTAAATGTGCTACATAATGTATTTGATTGAATTTATGATGTTTTCCCCTGTGGCTGTTCTTAACAGACTGGGATGAAGTGGGGCTAGTCTGCCAGTGAGCTCTTCTTTCAGCTAACAGTGGTTGTGTTCAGTGCTCGGTACCAGAGATGCTTCTTCATAGTGAGCATAAGAGGGTATGGTGGACACTGTGAGGCACCACATAGATCCTTTTTCAAGCAAGTATTTGCATGGAGTGAGTTCAGCAGATAACCTTCATCTGTCAGCCTTTTCAAGGTTTGCTTCTGCTCTTGGCAATGGTTACCTCACCTGAGGTCCATTCTCCCTCCAGATCACCGCATATCTAATGTGTGGATTAAAAACACTCAACCATCTCAGCTCAACCTGAAACAACTCAGAAGGGTCATTTAGGTTTAGGGTTCTCTGTGGGTTGGCCAAGTCTGTCTGTGAGCCTGCCTTACAGCTTAAGCTTTCTTTTTTCTTTGGGGCTTCCTTTAACTCTCTTCTATAAATGTTGTTCCTGCCAGCATTTCAGATGCTTAACTCTTGCTCATTTTTTGCTTCCTTGAAAATATAGTCTGAGTCCAGGTGTACATTAAGATCTTTTAGTCTAGGCAGTTTTATCTTCATGGACAGGTTCTTCCTTCATTAGAATATATTGATAAGTATATGGATCCAAGCTTTCTAGGCCAGTGCTTATTGCATTAATTGCTTAAGACAGAGGCAATCTCTAAATTCTAGGCTTAGGGTACCAATGCCTAGTGGCTAGCTTTAGGTGTCAAGAGCCTCAGCTCTTTAACTCTTGGTAGTTCTCTTCAACTCTTCTACTCACTGAGGCTTGTAGTCCTGGTAGACTTGCCCTCACCATCAGCTTTTTCTGGTTTCTCAGTTACCATGGTCTCTCCTTTGCTATCTTTCATCTTCTCACTACTCCCACCATCCTTGTGGTCATACAATGTTGCACTTTGCATCCTTGGGTGCCCTCTGTAACTCTTTAGTTGCAAACAGATGCTATATTTCTGACTTTGGGCTTTCAATGCCCTTCACTCTTAGTAGATTTCTAGAAGAAGTCTTGTCTGCTTTTCTTGGCATTATGGCTCTAAGTTTTGGGTGACTTCCCGGAATGCCACTGCTTCTGCCACCACTCCTAGTGTTGCTGGGGCTGGAGACTTGGGATTTGTGTCTTCTGTCTCTGTCTCTCTCTGTCTCTGTCTCTCTCTATCTCTCTGTGTGTGTATGCAAATAGCTTTGCTTGCTCTATTCATGATGAAGACCACATGATACTCCATAAGACACCTTTATTGAAGCCTAATGTTGCAAAACTAGGGGATATATGAGAGTTCATAGGTGAGAAGCCTCCCAGAATAATCTGGAAAGAGTGCAAAATAGCCTGTCTCTACAGAAAGAAGAAGGGAATGGTATGCTTTTGAGTTGATTGCAATTCCACCTATCATAGCTGCACATGTGCATGACTTCCTGTTCCTCCAATCACATGCCTCATTTATAAACCAAGGAAAAGCCTCATATGGTACTAATCAGTTTTTTGCTGAGTACATGTGAGGTACTCTCCTCTTCCTGTTGTGAGTGAGAGTAGCTGCAGGCAGAGCATGGCCATCTAGTGTGCACCTAAGCTTGTGTTGCTTGGAGTATAATCTCCTATCACAGGTACAAGTTGTTGTTGGAAATTTTAGCAGCAGCTGTGTTTATAGTGGTCCTTGTCATTGGAGTGTAGTTTCCTCCTTGTGTCCATGAACTGTTCACAGCTGCTGGATGGATGCCAAGATGAACACATGAGGGACTGTTCAGTGGTTGCCTGCTCTTCACTTAAGGCAGCTGAGCACAAAGGAAGAGTCTGACAGACAGCTGTCAACCTATGGATGAAATTGACCTCATGCCAACATCTTAGCTAATTTGAAAGAAAAGTAAACATTAAAGAGTGCTCATAATGAAGTCCTATCATTGCCATTGCTTTCTTTACTTATTAAAATTTTTTTAAATATGTGCATACATGTACATGTGCATGTATGTGTTCTGTGTGTGTGTGTGTGTGTGTGTGTGTGTATGTGTGTGTGTTTGGAGGCTTGGGGACAACTTCAGGAATATCATCCATCTCCATGAAAAAGGTATCTTATTAGCCTGAAGATCACCTTCTCAGCTCTGAAATTACAGATGTATATCACCATGCCTGGATTTTTTGTGGGTACTGAGGATTTGTGGGTACTGAGCTCAGATCCCCATGCTTGTGAGGCAAACCCTTTACAAACTAAGCTATCTTTCTAGCAACAACATTGATATTTTTATCATTATTGAATATTGATTAACTACTAGCCAAATGCCCTTAGAGAAAGTAGTGTCCCTCTCATCTGTCTCATGAGGACTCCTGTATGGAATGTAGTTTGGGTCATGAAATTGCCATTTGATAGCTTAGAAGTTTATGAACATTAAGAAGTAGTCCCTTGATCAGTCAACTGTACTTTTATCTGTGACGTGCCTTAATAAGGATAGGGAATGGAGGTAGAGGTTAACTAAGGACTACATCAATATATTCTGGCTCTGTATTTCCAGACCATTGCCTTTCCCATTCATCTAATTTAATTTGTGTAGACCCAGAAGCTTGGGTTGAATTGACAAGAGCAGCAACCATCATCTGCTCAGAAACTGCTTGCAATACACAAAATACTCAGTTGATTTGTCCTATGCACACTGTGTGCCAGAGTCAGTGTGATCAGTTTTGCAGCTCCCCTCTAAGTGATCATCTCTCTGAAGACAAATGTTTTCTGGAAGGCTTGTGTTATAGAGACCTTGTCATAAACAGGCTTATTAGGCATAAAATTGGATATGAGAAGAACTTAGGAGGGGGGAAATGTAGGGGTCAGTGAGTTTTAATTTCAAACAAGAATCTTTGCCAAAATGAAATAATTACTGTTTCTAGATAAAGCAGACTAACTTGGAGCAAGCAACAGTTCTTGGCAGGAAGACAATCACATGCTGCATAATTCAATTTATGGGAAGCTACAGACAGCTTTAAAATATTCTTTTGGCTTAATGTGATGTTGAATTATTGAACCCACTTTTGTTAAACATTTATTAACAATCCAAAAATACCAAGAAGTATATCGCCAATTTATTTGTCTTATTCTTAAATAATCCCTCTCCCTTTCTGTCAACTTCAACTTCAGAAATTTCTTTGCTAAATTGCGCAAAATATGGGGAACTATGCTTCTTTCCTATTACTCAGTGTTAGGAATTTGACATTCCCCTTGCTACTAAGGCTTCTTTATCAAAGGTGACCATGAAAGACATTTCAACCAATATTAAATGTAAATCTCTTATATCTTAAAAATATATATTTTTCTTGATTCCCACATTTCTGTTCTCCCTTTTTCTTCTCATTTTAACTTGACTAGTTGGTTGCACTTAACATTTTCATATTAACACCTGTATTTCCTCTTCATTCCATTGTAAGCTGGCTTCTTCTGCCACTATCCAAGGAAACTATACTTGCCAAGGTGAATACTCAGTGGGCAATGTGATCCACTCATCACCTATGTGCTGCTGATTCCCAGAAATACATTGTTAGCCCCAACATCTACTGAAATGTCAGGCTTATATATTCAATAGCCTTCTGGCATCTCTATATGAATATCTCACAGGCAATTCAAGCTTTATATGTCCAAAATGGAGCTCAAAACCTTCCCTCCAACTACAGTGCATTCCTTCTGATGTCTGTATTTTTTCCTCTTCTTTATTTTATATTCTCCTTTTAATAAATCACTAAGTCTAGTTGACTTTCTCTTGGAAATATTCCTTATACCTGTTCTTCCTACTTTGTTACAACTAGCATTCTCATTTTAACTTCTGGAATATAATAACAGTTTTCCAATTGACCTCTGATATTTCTTCTTTCAATCATTTCTCCATACTGCCACAAGAGAGATATTTGTATAATTAAATAAAGTCTGACCTTGTCACTTCTCTGGTTTAAACTGCAAGGCTTCCTCATTACCTACTAAATAAAGAGCAATCTACCTAATATGGCTTATGATCTGATCATGGTTACTTTTTCATTCTTACCTTAGAAAAGTTTTCATTCTTTCATCTTGCCATTTCTTTCTTTTATACTTTTCATGAACTATGCACTTTGTGTAGAATAACTTTTTTTTCCTATAACTTTCTGGTCTGTATAATTTGATTATGTTTAATTTTCAGCATAGCTCTATTTTTTGTTTTTAAAAATATCTTTATTATGAATGAGCATATACATTATATGAGCAAATCTTGTGAATATGTCCCCATTTTCCTCCTCTCTGTCCCCTACCCACTGGAGTCCTTCCTCAGTGGACTGGATATGTCCATAGATTAGGGGCTTATGAACTACACCAGAGGTAGCAAGTTTTTCTTTCTTTTTTTTTCTTCCCCCTTTGTGTATTATTGCTGAGGGGGGACCATTTCTCTGGATATTTTCCCCTACCATGGCTCTTACAATTTTTTTGCCCCCTCTTCCACTCAGTTCCATGAGTCATAGTGGGTGAGTTTTGAGTCTGCTTTATTGTTGAGATCTTAAGTATCTCTGGATCTTTGCCCTGGGATGTATTGGGTATCATTGGTGTCTGTCTCCATTGACTTTTATGGGTTATCAGATTGCAGTGGTGATTGCTCTCCTGTTTGTTTTGTCACTTTCTCATAGGTTCCATTTGTGGCCTGTGTGATGGCTAGCTCTATTTTTTCAAAGAAACAGTTTCTGTCTAATTCCTCTGCTCCCAGGAACATTAAAACCTTTTTTTAATAGCTCCAAAAATATCATACAATTGCACACACATCTATCTCCCCTGTTTTATTATAATTGTTTTGTACCTTTATTTTCTCTCTAGACAGTAGTTGTCTTAAAGTTAAGTGTTGTGTGTGTCTTGCTCAAAGTTTACCTCATTCACCAGCACCATCTCTAGCATCTCAATAGGTACTTAATAAATATTCAGTAAGCACATTAATAATGATGATAAACACTTATATTACAAAACTATATTATTTGTGAATTTATTTCCCCCAGTTTGTTCCCATAGGTATTAATATTAAAGATATTTAATACATATTGATTGCTAGAGACAGATTCATAACAAAATGGAAGCTATTATAAAGGTAAGTAATGAAGCTGAGTGGGAAAAGTTATGGTTTTAGAGTCATCCATGTCTGACTTTGGGTCTTGATTTTTCTGCTGGCTATCTTAAAGATTTTGAGCATGTCAGCAGAAAATTGGTGCCAAGAAGTGGAGTTATTTCTGTTATTACCTTACTATGTAATTCATAGACCTTTGGAACTGGTTTGCAAGAGGATATGGAAAAGTATGGAGCTGTAGACTAAAGAAACCCTCAGTTGTCATAAGCAGAGATATATGAGAAATTGTGGTGTGAATGTGGAAGACCATTATGTTGATAGAAATGTGGACTTAGGTTTCTGAGGGGAAATACAACTTTGTTGGATATTGGAATTAGGTAATTTTTTTTTCAATTCTGGTAAACAATTTGGCATTCATTCTAAAGTTTTGAGTTTCACTGAATTTGACCTAAGTTGTTTGGCTGAGGAACTTCAACAAAGTACAACATCCATGCTGTGTCATGGTTACTATTCACTGCTCTTTATCAAGATTACAACACTTGTTTATGTGTGCACACAAGCTTGAGAAAGCACAAAAAGATGTCGAAAATATTCAATTTGGCAAGGAACAGAATGCAAGAGAGTTAAAGTTGAAGAAAGGTGTTGTAGTCACCTTTCTAGTTGCTGCGCAGAAAGAACCCAAGCAAAAGCGGTTTGGGGAGAAAAGGGTTTATTAGGCTTACGGAGGACTCGAGGGGAGACTCCATCCTGGCAGGAAAAATGATGGCATGAGCAGAGGGGTGGACATCACCTCTGCCACATCACTGCAAACAGTGGCAGGAAGGTGTGCCAAATACTGGCAAGGGGAAGCTGGCTTATAACCCCAAAGCCCGCCCCCAACAACACAGCTTCATCAAGGTTGTAAAACCCAAACTGCCATCAGCTGAGGATCAATCTATCAGAACACATTCATTTGTTTGTGGGGGACACCTGGATCAAACCATGATAGTCCACCCCTGGCCCCCACAAACTAATAAACATACATGATATAAATACAGTGTATTCAGCTCAACTCTTAAGTCCCAACAGCTTTCAACTGAGCCATAATACCAAAAATAAACCCGAAATGGCACAGAACATTCACACTGCAAAACATGAATCACAGCAAAAACAGATTGACCAATACAAAATTTAAAACAATCAGGGCACCATCAATTACTAACTCCAACTTCAATGATTCTAACCAATAACACAAGTCTCTTGGAGATTCAATTCCGTCCCTCCAGCTTGGCTACTCACAGTCCGGGAAAACGTCATCTGGTGCTGGCAGCTCTCCTTGGCACCCATCCATAGTCCTGGAATTCTTTGGGTCTCCATTGCAACCCACAGTTCATCCTCATGGCTCCATCGGGCTCCATGCAGGCAACGTTGCACACCTGCTTCACATGCCAATGTCCATTTTTCAAAAACAAAACTGTGTTGCAAATCCAATGACCCTCTCTTTCTAACCAATCTCCATTCCACAGAACCAGGTGGGCTACCAACTTTTTAATCCAGGGGGCGATCAAAGCATTCAGGCCCCTTACTTCTAAAAGTTCACATTATTCCTGTTGTTCCAATGCAGACCAGCTGGCTGAATCTCAATGGTTGTAATCTCTCAAACAATTGCAGGTGAATGGGCAGCAATTTTGACCCAAAGATCTTTCTTTCTGTGCCATCTCCATCTGCTCACACCAGTCCATCTTTATGTCAAGCAACCCTGCACAGGTTTCCAGGACACAGGCAGGCAGAACACAGGAAGCCTCTCATGCAAACTGCTCCTAGCACAGTCCTGACAAAGTTCTTTCTCACCCTTGTAAGCCAAACCTCATAGTCCATAGTTCTCACTACATTCAGGTCTTGTAACTCTGACCAGAATGGTCCACCATGCTGTACTTGCAGCACTGCAAGGCACCTTTTAGGACGAGGTTTCCAATCCTCCCATAGATCGCTTCCAAAATCCGAAAGCCACAAGATCAGGGTTCTAGCAGTAACAGATGACCCCACTCCTGGTAACAAACTGTTGTAGTCACCTTTCTAGTTGCTGTGCAGAATGAACCCAAGCAAAAGTGGCTTGTGGAGGAAAGAGTTTATTAGGCTTATGGACTCGAGGGGAGACTCCATCCTGGCAGGGAAAATGATGGCATGAACAAAAGGGTGGACATCACCTCTGCCACAGCACTGCAAACAGCGGCAGGAAGGTGTGCCAAATATTGGCAAGGGGAAGCTGGCTTATAGCCCCATAAGCCAGTCCCCAACAACACAGCTTCATCGAGGTTGTAAAACCCAAACTGCCATCAGCTGAGGATTGATCTATCAGAATACATTCATTTGTTTGTCGGGGACACCTGGATCAAACCATGACAAAAGGGTAGACAATGATAATGTGGCTATTTGCTGAAGAGATTAGTGCCATTAAAAAGAAACCTCACACTTTGCACCTGGACAATAGGAAAGGTTTCTTAAGGAAAATATCTCACCCATGGGAAGCTCCAGGTTATAACACGGTGAAGTCATTCATTAAAGAAACTTTTCTTTGACAAGAAAGTTTTTAATGAAAGAGAACCTTTAAGTCTGCTTTATTGCTGAGATCTTAATTATCTCTGGATCTTTGCCCTGGGTTGTGTTGGGTAAGGTTGGTGTATGTATCCATTGACCTTTCATGGGTTATAAAACTTTCTGTGGTGATTGGTCTCTTCTTTGTCTGTCACTTTCTCATAAGTTTCATTTGGGTCCTGTGCGAAGGCTAGGTGCGGTTTGTCTCCTGCCAGGATGTCAGCCATCATCCAATGTCTTGTTGGTGGAATTGGTTTGTCCCCAGCTCTCTCACTGCCTTCTGTAAAATACAAACAGACTCAGTGAACTGAGAAGAAGAGGAGGCCGAAAGATTGTAAGAGCCATGGTGGGGAAGAACATCCAGAGACACTGCCCCCCTCAGCAACAATACACAAGAGGGAAGGAAAAAAAAAGAAAAACTGGCTACCTCTGGTGTAGTTCATACCATTATCCTATGGACAGATCCAGTATGTGCACCAAGGAAGTACCCCAGTGGGTAGGGGACAGAGAGAAGGGACACAGGGACACATTCACAAGATTTGATCATACAATGTATAAACTTATTCATAATAAATATAGAAAAAATATCAAAAATTAAAAAGAAAGAGAGCCTTGAAGACATCTTGCTTCAGTAGGACTACTGTCACCCAAGGGGGCCAGGCTACATCTCTAGCAGGCAATAGAACTGATGTCACTCTCCATGTGGTATTGATTTTGCAGGCCTGCTGAATGCAAGAGTTCCAGGGTCAGGAAGAGTTGCACCAAGGTTCCTGAAAACTGTTAAGGCCAGGCAGCCTGTGGCAGAGTTGGATTATCTGCATAGAGTTCCTGAGTAAGCTGTGTATGAAGTTGAGAAGATAAGGCCTAAATTGTATTGGTGACTCCAGCATGTTGGAGATGCTTTTACTGTGGGGAATCTGCTGAGACAAGGTACAGGCACAGAATTGAGCTGCCCCAATTCAGAGGCTCCATCTGCTTCAGGCAACAGAACTGGAGGGATGGGACTTCTCGAGGCCATTGCAACACAGATGATTCCATCACAAGCCCCAGATGCCTGTCTTGGACCTGTATGATTTGATGTTTGCCCTTCAAGGTTTTAATCTTGCTTTGGTCTAACCATTCCTAGTTTTGCCTCATTCTTCCCCTTTAGAATGGGAATGTTTGCTCTTTGCCATTGTATGTTAGGAGAATTATTTGGTTTTAGTGTTTTATTTTATTTTATTTTTTATTTTATGATGGATCTCAGTTAAGAAACTGCCTTGAGGGCTGGAGAGGTTGCTCAGCAGTTAAGGCACTTGCCTCTAGTGCCTAAGGCTCTGGGTTCAATTCCCCAGGACCCACATAAACCAGACCCACAAGGTGGTGGCCCTGATGCGCTCTCTCTCTCTCTCTCTCTCTCTCTCTCTCTCTCTCTCTCTCTCTCTCTCTCTCTCTCTTTCTCTCTCTCTCTTTCCCTCTCTCTCTCTTTCCCTCTCTCTCTCCCTCTCTCTCTTCCCCCCTCTCTCTGCTTGAAAACGATTAGATAAAATATTTAAAAAAAGAAACTGCCTTGAGTCTCAAAAGATACTGGAGTTTGGACTTTTTTTGAGGTAAGGTTTCACTCTCACCCAGCTGACCTTCAATTCAATGTGTGGTCTCAGGGTGGCCTTGAACTCATGACGATCCTCATACCTCTGCCTCCTGAGTGCTGGGATTAAAGGCATGAACCACCATGCCTAGCTTGGACTTTAGAATAGTGTTCTAACTTTCAAGACCATGGAGACTTTTAAAGTGGAACTGAAGATATTGTGAAATATGAGAGGGTGATGAGCCTATGGGGCCAGACAAAGAAAGTTATGGTATAAATTTGAAATGCCACACATAGACTCATGATTGTGAACATTTGTTCCTAGCTGATGATAAAATTTGGGGAGGATATGGAATACTTCTGAGGTGGGGACTGTCCAGAGAGACTGGATCACTGGGAAGTAGGCTTTAAGGACTACAGTTTGGCCCTGCTTAAACTTGATTTTTCTCTGCTTCCTGTTCCATGAAGAGGTGAGGACTCTCAGCTTTACACTCCTGTTGCCGCAGTCTTGAGCTTTTCCAGCAAATACATCATCCCTGAAATAATAGACTATACCCTCAAACCATTACCCAAAATATGTATGTGTGTGTTTGGGGGGGGAGCTATATGGGATGGGCAATAGATGTGCATGTCCATGCCCAGCTAGCTATTTATGTGAGTCCTGGGGATCAAACTTGAAGGGTTCTCTCAGGAAGCATTCTTAACTGCTAAACCATCTCTAAGCCAGTAATACTTTTTTATTGAGAATATTTTGTCTTCCTTCCTTCACCCTATTTTATTGAAAGCCCTCCTCTTTCCAAGTAGTTCTTCTATTTTGATGTCACAAACTTTTTACTCTCCTCCATCATCTATGTCAAAATGTTGATGGGCTCAATATTTTGCAGGCTATTTGCAGGCAATGACATATAATGTGAGGTCATGAATGTACCACTCACTTCATGTCTGGGGGATAGTGCCCCAAAGTACTTCCTATGCTTTGGATCTTATATTTGTTTCACCTCCTCTTTTGTGATGTTCTCTGAGCCTTGGAGGGCCTGATAGAAGTGTCACATTTAGTGCTGAGCTCTCAAAATTCTCTTGTTTTTTTTTAGAACTTTGATGAGCTTTGAGTCTCCCTAGTATCCAGAGTCATCTCTCAAAGAAGCTTCTCTGATAAATGGTGATAGCAGCACTTCTTTTTGATGTTCCTAGAGCTCTGGAAGGTGTGATAGTTATGTCTAGTCCAGTGCTGAGCACTCAACTGTCACTTCTTATCACCTTAATGACCCTTCTGAATCTCTAGTGCTACTCTTTTGGCATAAGATACCATATTTTCTCACTTAGATTATATTTTGACTATTAAACTCTACTAGCCATTTATTAAGTTTATTGATAAACCAGCATGAACTGAGTGAAGACAAAATTCAACATAAATCATAATTGAAGACAAATTGTTATTTTTCCGATGTTTACTATGCTAAATATTTTATATCCATTATCCATCATCTGATTTTTATCTCCTCTTATCCTATGTAGTCTTTATTTTGCTGATGTGAAGATAAAACCTTGAGGCTTGAAGAAGTTAGGTGTCCTTTGTCAAATACCATGACTAGCAACTTCGCCTGGATTACTAAAAGTTTACTTATTGGTCTCCCTATTTTTATCTAACTATATGATCTACCCTTTTTATAGTAGTCAATTTGATCTCCATAGACCCTCAATAGAATAATAGTCCTAAGGTCAGAAATTTTAGTGGCTGAGCTATTTGACTCAAACATCCCATGAAATATTGACTAGGAAGTTTCCAGCAGTTATTATATAGAATACTTACTTTTTACCTGAACTTTTTCATAGTAAAGAGACAAAACATCTAAACAAATATACTTGTTTCCACAAGAGAAATTCTTACTGAGTGATATTGATCAGAGAAGGGAAAGGATACACAAAGTGATCAAAAATAGAGTGCTCTGATATGAGGGCAAAAGATTGAAAAGAAAGGGACCTTGGCAGAAACAGGAGTTAAAGAAATTGCATAAAAAGGATCATTTCCAACTAATCATATAATTCTGTGAATACAACTTTATGTCTTTGTGTAGTCAGGCCTTGTTTCAATCTTGAAATAGAACATTTTTTAAGTCTTAAATATATATATTGTCCATAATGAGTTACATTATTCAGTGGGCAACCAATGAGTTGTTATCCGCAATTCCCCAATGCCCCCCTCCCCATCCCTAATCAGCTGGATATCCTCCTCCATAGGCCTTCTGGATAAGTCCTTGTGGCAGGGGACCCTGGATAGCCTAGTACTCAGCCCGATCCTCCTGGCCCAAGTGTGTTGTTACTGGAGGGTGCCATGCCTCTGGATAGTCTCCCCCACCACGGCTCTTAAAATCTTTCCGCCCCCTCTTCAGCAGAGTTCCCTGAGTCGTGGTGGATGAGTATAAAGGCTGCTTTAAGGTTGTGAGTTTAGGGGTCTTTGTGTCAAAGATCGTTGGTTTCTGTCTCACTGGCTTATCCTGTGTAGATTGAATGTCTGTGGCTGTGGGTCCCTCGTTTCTCCCGTCATTCTCTGCAGAGTTCCATATGGATCCTCCACGGTAAGACTGTGGTGGCTCATCTCTCGCCAGAATCTCAAGTATCGGCCTATGGTCAGTTGGTAGGGTTAGACGGTCCCCAGCTCTCTCGCTGCATCCTGAAAAATACAAGCACAATCTCCATCAGAGAGTGTGATCAGTGTAGGTTAACAAATATATACATTTCTGGTTTACCTAGATTCTATTTTTAGTAGCCTCCCCGCCAATCGCTCCCACAGTGCATCTTGTCTTAGGAGCCCAAGAGTACGGGATCCGGTAACTATCGCCCTGAATCCCAATTTCCAGACAAGGGGTCCCCCTCACTAAGTGGAAAATTGGCAGAATTTGAAAGCTGTTGATTGTATCCCCCAGGCCCAGGCTCCTCCATTGCACAAGTGCTCCTTTCTTGGTTTGCTGTTCTCTCCCAGTAGGGGGTGTGGTCAGCCTACTCATGACCCCAGATTGTATTTCATGTCAGTGGTCTCTGTTTACTCCATCTGTTGTTGATCATTTTCCCCTGGCAGCCTGTGCAGTGCCTTCTAGCATTACACTAACTACCTTCTGGGGGCTGGTCAATGGCATTCTGTGGTTTCTTCAGCAACAGGGTTTTTCTCAGGCCTAGGGAGGGCACCCAAGAGCTTTGACAGAATTCTGTCTTGATTTTGGAATCTCATGAGTCTCTATGGTCAACAGCTCAGTGAGGGAAGGAACCAGTGGTTGAAACCAGGGGTTGTCAGGCTGTTCTAATTATTCACAGGCTTAGACGCTCTCCCCTACCACTCATGGCCCCTCTTGCCAGATGACGCTCACTACTTACTCAATAGGTTACAATATACTCGTGAGGATTTTATGTTTTTGAACCAAATGCAGTATATTCTCAAGCTTAAGCCATTCCCTTCCTCCCATCCCTTACCACTCATTCATAACCTCTCACTTCTTACTACTAGTCTACATAAAGAACACGGTTATCCTGGTTAAGGACCACATATGAGGGAGAATATGCGACATTCGATTCTCTTTCCTTTGGAGTGTTCGCTTAGTAAGATCTGCTCGAAGTCAGACCATTTGTTCCTAAATTTCGATATATCATTTTTCTTTTAAGTTGAGTAAAATTCCATCATGTAAATATCCCACAGATTCTCTGTCCATTCCTCCATCGATGGGCATTTGGGTTGATTCCAATACTTGGCTATTATGAATTGAGCTGCTATAAATATAGTTCTACAAATGTTTCTGTGTCGAGATGTGACATCTTGTGGGTAGATGCCTAGTAGAGGGATAACTGGGTCCATTGGTAGTTCTATGTCTATTGTGTTCAGGAGTCTCCACGCTGCTTTCCATAGTGGTTGAAAAAGTTTGCAATCCCACCAGCAGTGACTAAGGGTTCCTTTTCCCCGCATCCTCGCCAGCAAGGATTGTTGTTGGTTTTCTTTATTATTGCCATTCTGACAGGGGTAAGGTGGTATCTCATTGTGGTTTTGATTTGCATTTTCCTGATGCTTAGGGATGCCGAGCACTTTCTCAGGTGAGAAAAGGACATTTGTATTTCCTCCTCTGTGATTCTCTGTTGAGATCAGTGCCCCATTTTGTGAGGGGACAATTTGGATTTTTGCTATTAATTTTTTTTGAGTTCTCCTTAGGTTCTGGAAATCAGGCCTCTGTGTTGTAGCTGGCGAAAATCATCTCCCAATTTCAAGGGGGTCTATTGACTTTGAGAACGGTGTTTTTGTCTGTACAGAAGCATTTCAGCCTGATCAGATCCCATTGTTTAAGTGACTGTTGCACTTCCTGGGCTACCAAAGCTTTGCTCAGTAAGTTGTTCTCTACTCCTATCTCATGTAAGTTTCCTCCAACTTTTTCTTCCAGGGTGTTCATGGTTACAGGCTTGATATTGAGGTCTTTGATCCATTTGGAGTTTATCTGTGTGCATGGTGAAAGGAGTGGGTCTAATTTCATTTTTTTACATGTGTTTCTCCAGTTTTTCCAGCACCATGTGTTGAAGATGCTATCTTTGTCCCAGTGTACATTGTTGGCACTCTTGTCGAAGAATAAGAAGCTGAAGTTATTTGGAGTAAAGGCTGGGTCTTTGAGTCTATTCCACTGGTCAGACTGCCTGTTTTTCTGCCAATACCATGCTGTTTTAGTTACTATGGCTTTGTAGTATGTTTTAAAGTGAGGTATGGTGATACCTCCTGTGTATTTTTCTATTCTGCTCAGAATATTTTTAGCTATTCGAGGTCTCTTACCCTTCCAAATAAATTTTGAGATTATTTTTTCAATGTCTGTGAAGAAGGAGGTTGGGAATTTATTGGCATTGCATTGAATCTGTACATTGCTTTTGGCAGGATTGCCATTTTTACTATATTGATTCTCCCTAACCATGAGCATGGAATGTCTTTCCATCTCATCACATCCTCCTCTATTTCCCTTTTGAGTGTTTCAATATTTTCCTTATATAAATCCTTCACTACCTTGGTTAGTGATATTCCCAAGTATTTAATTTTATTTGAGGATATAGAGAACGGAACAGTTTCTCTGATGTCTTTTTCCAAATGTTTGTCTTCTGTATATAAAAAGGCTACTGATTTTTGTGTGTTAATTTTGTATCCTGCCACTGTGCTGAAGGCATTGATCATCTTCAGGAGATTACTAATACTGTTCTTTGGATCTGATATATATATAAGATCATGTCATCTGCAAAGAGGGATAGTTTGACTTCTTCCTCTCCAATTTGTATCCCTTTTATGTTATTCTCTTGTCTTATTGGTTGGGCTAGAACTTCAAACACTATGTTAAATAGCAGTGGTGAGAGTGGAAATCCCTGTCTTGTTCCTGAGTTGAGGGGGAACTCCTTGGGTCGTTCCCCATTGAGGATGATTTGTGCTTTAAGGGATCTGTATATTAACTTTATCATGTTGAGGTATAGGCCATCTATGCCTATTCTTTCCAGGGTTTTGAACATGAAGTGGTGTCGAATTTTGTCAAAAGCCTTCTCAGCATCAATTGAGATGACCATGTGGTTTTTGCTGTTGAGTTTGTTAATGTGGTGAATTGTATTTATCAATTTGTGTATGTTGAACCATCCCTGCATCCCTGGGATGAAGCCGTCTTGGTCAGGGTGAATTATAGACTTGATATGGATTTGTATTCGGTTTGCTAGTACTTTGTTTAGGATTTGTGCATCCAAGTTCATCAGGGATATGGGTCTGTAGTTTTCTTTCTTTGTTACATCCTTGCCTGGTTTGGGAATTAGGGTGATGGTAGCTTCATAAACGGAGTTAGGGAGCCTACCCTCTTTTTCTATGTCCCTGACAAGCTTCAAAAAGAGAGGTTTCAGTTCTATGATGAAGGTTTGGTAGAATTCAGCTGAGAAACCATCTGGACCTGGGCTTTTCCATTTCAGGAGGTTCTTGATTACTGATTCAATCTCTGTAATTGTTATCGGATAGTTTAGGGTCTTTATCTGCTGTGGTCTGAGATTTGGATGTTGGTAGGTGTCCAGGAATTTATCCATTTCTTCCAGGTTCTCTAATTTTGTAGAGTAGAGGTTTTGGAAGTATGACCTGATGATACATCCAATCTCTTCAGGATCTGTTGTGATCTCACCCTTTTCATTTTTTATGTTGTTAATTTGGGCCTTCTCAGTTTTTCGTTTGATTAAGTTGGCCAGGGGTTTGTTGATCTTATTGAATTTTTCAAAGAACCAACTCTTTGATTTGTCTATTTTTTTCAATCGTTTTCTTTGTTTCCAAGTCATTAATCTCAGCTCTGACCTTAATTATTACCTTGCGTCTCGAGTTCCTAGGGTTGGATTTTTCTATCTGTTCTAATGACCTTAGTTATGAGGATAGTTGATTGATTTGAGACCTCTCTGTCTTTGTTATGAAGGCATTTAGAGCAGTGAATTTCCCCCTTAGAACTGCCTTAATTGTGTCCCACAAGTTCTGAAAGGTTGTATCCTCATTATCATTTGTTTCTAGGAATTTCTGTATTTCCTGTCGGATTTCTTGTTTGACCCATTCATTGTTCAGCAGCGAGTTGTTCAGTCGCCAATATCTTTTGTAATTTTTGGATCCTCTCCCATTGTTAATTTCTAGCTTTAATGCGTTGTAGTCTGATATGATGCAGGGGATTACATTGATCTTTCTGAATTTGCTGAGGGATGATTTATTGCCCAGTATATAGTCATTTTTGGAAAAAGTTCCATGCGCTGCTGAGAAGAATGTGTAATCTGTGTCTTTGGGGTGGAATGTTCTGTAGATGTCTGTTATCCCTAGTTTGTCTATGGTGCCATTTAGCAGCTTGATTTCCCTGCTTGTCTGTTGTTTGTACGATCTGTCTAGGGATGACAGTGGAGTGTTAAAGTCACCTACTATGATGGTGTTGGCATCTATATCTGCTTTGCTTTTGAGTAATTTATGCTCTATGAACTAAGGGGCCCTTGCATTTGGTGCATACATATTTAGTATAGTCATGTCTTCTTGCTGTATTTTTCCCTTGATGTGTAGGAAGTGGCCATCATCATCCTTTTTTATTGCTGTTGGCTTAAAGTCTATTTTGTCAGGTATTAGAGTAGCCACACCTGCTTTTTTATTTTTCCCACATTTCTGGAAAATTGTTTTCCACCCGTTTATTCTCAGTGGGTTACTGCCTTTTGCGAGAAGGTGTGTTTCTTGAAGGCAACAGATGGAAGGGTCCATTTTCCTGATCCAACCTGCTATTCTGTCTCTTTTTATAGGAGTGTTGAGTCCATTTACATTCAAAGTTAAAACTGTGAGGTTTGCCATGTTGTAGAGAATATGGAGGTTGGTATCTGAGCTGTTGTTGCTATCTCTTTTGTGTTACCTTGTTTGTTCTCTCTTCTTTTCCTGGGGTTGGTTATTTGTTTCGTCTGCAAGGGATATCTCTTGAATTATCTTTTTAAGGCTTGTCTTTGTGCTCAAAGCTGAGTAGTCTTGTGTAATACTTTAATTCCTCCATCAATTATGATGGATAACTTTGCTGGGTAGAGTAGTCTAGGTTGGAATTCATTCTTCTTTAGGCCTAGAATCACTTTGTTCCAAGCTCTCCTGGCTTTTAACATTTCTGTGGAGAAGTCTTACATGATTCTGATGGGTTTTCCTCTATATGTGAGTTTTCTTTCTCTCTTTGATCTAAGGACCCTCTCTTTATCCTCAATGTTTGGCATTGTAACTAAGATATGTCTTGGGGTGTTCCTCCTTTGATCCAATTTGTTTGGGGTCTTTCGTATCTCTTTTTGTTGTACAGGACTATCTCTTGCCAAGTATGGAAAGTTTTCTTGAATAAATCTGTTGAAAATATTTTCTATGTCCCTTGTTTGGTTTTCTACTCCTTCCGGGATCCCCATGATCCTGAGATTAGGTCTTTTTATGATATCCCACATTTCCCTTGAGTCTTGTTCTCTTGCTGTTTTGAAGTTTGTCAAGGTTCTGTTTTTCCTTGAATTCTCCTTTGTTCTGCTTCCATGTCTGAGGTTCTGTTTTCCCAGTGACTGATCCTGTTGGTAAGAGATTCCAGGGATGTTCTTATTATTTCAATGTGGTTTTTGTTTTCTGCAGCTTCTTTCTGGGATGCTTCTATCATCCTGTTGAGATATGATTTCATTTCAAGGTTTGATTTAATTACTTCTTCTTTACAATCATTCTTATATTTGCAGATGTCTTCGGTTAATTTTGTAAGCTGGTTTTTGATACCTTCAGTTTGTTGGCATTTATTTAGTTCTGATATGTCTCCTCTGATGTCCATTTGGTTCTCCTCTAATATATTAAGCATGGTGGCAAAGCTAATGAGCTGATTTTGTACCCTTTCAATATGTTGGTCCATCTTTTCTTGCATGACTAACATTAAGTTCTCCTTAGGATCTGTGCCAGTATGATCGGGGTTTAGTGTCGTGTCATCCTGGTCCTGCTTCTGCTCTCTCTCTTTTGCGGCGAGCTCCTCGACCAGCGAGGAAGAACAATCACCACTCGAGGATCCTTCTCAAATCACACTTTTAATGGAGAGCCTTTTGATTGAAGAGGGAGCAGGAAGCGAGGGGCCCCGAGCACTAGGAGTCAGTTGCTTAAATAGGGAGCAGGGACACGGGTCGTCCCATGATTGGCTGGCTCCTGCTTGCCACCTCCAGGCGCCATGGGATTGGCTAGGGACAGTTATATTCTCAAAGCATTGTCTAAGGTGGAGTTGTTTCCCGGCTCCCTGCACTCTTTAGTGGTGTTGTTGTTGTCATTTGGTACAGTTTCCTCAGCTGGTGTAATATTCTTGCATTGAGGTCTGCCCATTTCGATTCCACTTGAGGTGGTTGGCGGAATGCCTTTGAGATATCTGCAGGGGTCAGTGGGTATGGGGGATGGCAGAGCGCAGTGGGCAGTGGGGTGGGTTCAGTTGTCGGGGCTGTGGTGGTTGGTGGTTGTGGGGAGGGGTAGTGTACCCCCAAATGTTGTGGGTACGGGGGTGGGGCCACCATATTAGGCAGGCCAGGGGAACAGGCCCACAGAGGTCTGCGGTCCCAGGGGATGGAGTTGGTGGGGGGAGGGCCAGGGGGGTGAGGCTGCTGAGATCCCTGGAACTAGTGTTGCTGGGATCTCTGGGCACAGATAGAGGGGCTGATGGGTTCGTCAGGCACAGAAAAGGATTGGCGACACGCTGGAGGCCGGAGGGTGGGGGGAGGGCTACTAAGGAGGCCCCAGTTGAATGGGTGAAAATGAAAGAAAATAACAAGCCGGGGGGAGGGGTGAAGCAGATGCACTAGAGCCCGGAGGGCGGGAGTAGGAGTTTCCCCTCCATTCTCTCCCCCATCTCCTTCTCAACAGTCAGGGAAACAGGGTGGAGTTAAGCTAACTCCTTGAGCCACTGTTGGCTTACTGTGAAATGGCAGACAAAACCTTGTGGATGATTAGCTTTCAATAAGAGGAAGAACACTGGGTATCAAGTGACAATTTTATTCTTTGTCTTCAGCAATAATGCAGGGTTGCAATTGTCTATATCAAACAAAATGGGTAGCATGAGCATAGTTTCATACTTACAATAATGTCAGCTGCTATAACTGAATCCCAAGCATATTTATTGGGCATAGACTGTGATTGGCATCATGTTAGGGGCACCCAGGAATATAGAAATGACACAGCTCTTTCCTCAAGCTGCTTGTAATTACACTAGTGATAGGGATAATAGCAAAAATAGTCCTATCTGTAGAGCTTATGGATGACCCTGGTAGTACAAGTTCTTGCTGCTGCATGGACTAAAAGCGATGGAGTTGAAGGAGAAGAGTTTTTTTCTCACCACTGATTTCAGCTCCTGGCCTATTGGGAGTGACCACGATGATGATTAGTAGGAAACATTTCATTGTGGTTCACGGATTTGACTGGGCTACAGTAGTGGTTAAAAGGCCCTATGGGGATGTGCAGGGAGGTTGCTGTTTTTGAGTTGCCAAAGCCATCACTAATCTCTATGACCATGAACTTGAGACAAATGGAGAGATGTGGAAGGGCTGAAGTTTAAGTGGGTTTTAGGATTATTGTGTTTGGGATTGAGCCTCTCCCTCACTTATCATCATACTCAAAGGCTACCTGACTGATTTCTGGCTTACTTCTCAGAGGGCCTTTGTGAAGCCTGTTGGATTTCTGTCTTCCTTGTCTTTATTTTAGTCCAATTGTATCTGCAGGCCATTAATTTTGTAAACACTTGGTAGATAGATTTTACCTTGTACAATATAATGCAAAAATTGGAAGAACTTTAGACTTATTAGCTTGTCCAAATTACTGAATAGTCATTTGAAATTATTTTATCTATGCATTGAAACAAAACTTATAAGAGGTGACTGAAAGGACCAACTAACTAGTTGTGCCTAGCCCATGGCTGCTTTCCTACATGCATATGCTAAAATCATTTATTATAGAAAAAAATCAAGTGTTTTGCTATGGAGAAAGTTGTGAATGTTAAACTGAAGAGCAAAGATATTGAAGAAAAAATGAAAGAAGAAAGAGGAGTAGAAGACAAATTAGCCCATAATAAGAAAAGGGAGTATTGAATTTAGGAGTGAGTTACAAGGAAAAAAGAGATAGTAGGTTCACAGAGGTGGCAGTATAGATAGATAAGCAATCATTTAAAGTAGATAACAAAGTCTGGTTTCAATAAAATAGTGCGGGGGAAATAAAATACTTCAGGGAGAAACGGGTAAAAAGTAAAAGAATGGCAATTACTAAGGGAACTAGGAAAGAGGGAACTAGTTAGGTAGCTTTATTAAGGAATAAGGTAAGGCTCATAAGGCTGGCCTGCTGCAGCAGTACTAGACTTCAGCATGTTTTGCTCCAGTCTCACTCAATCAGTTCTCTCTCTCTCCTCTCTCTCTCTCTCTCTCTCTCTCTCTCTCTCTCTCTCTCTCTCTCTCTCTCTCTCTCTCTCTCCCTAGATGTGTGGACCCCTTTCTGAGGCCAGACCAATCCACTTTCTCTCTGGCACCCTAGCCAGGTGTGCAGATCCTTCCTGAGCCGAGGCCAATCGGCTTTACTCAGGTGTGCCAACCTCTTCCTGAAATAGTCCCTGAGCCCAATAAAAAAGAAATTTGGGGGGTTCCCTACCTCTTTTTCTATTTTCTACTTCTTGGCTATTCATCTCTCCATGCCTGAGTCTCAAGAGTCACAGTGCCAGTAAGACCAAGACCTTCCGACATTAGCCGACTAGCTGCCAGAGTAGGAAACAATATTCTTTTTCAATTTTAATGTCCTTTTAATTTTTTAATTAAAATGAAAGTGAAAGCCTTTTTAGAAAATACCCTTTAATATTTTTCCTCAGGCCCATACTCAGCTCTCACATGAGTTCTCAAACCACGTGGGTGCATCAAACCCCTTTCCTTGGTTGGAGGACTCTCCCTCACTCCCCTAACTCCTGTGAATAAATATCAGAGTTTATAAACGATCTTTCTCAGTCTATTTCAATTCATTGTTAAAAACAGATAAATCCCAGAATTTGGAGTTTAAGGACTTTCCCTGAACCTCCGCCAAACCCATTATAATAAGAAAAGTTGGATTATTTTGGTGTCCTTTGCCTGAATCCCTAAGGCTAATGTGAAATTACTAGGTTTCCTTTGGGATCAAGGACAGGATTGTAGAGGTTACACACAAACCCTTAAAACCACCTCAGTGGCATTCTGCTACAACTTAATCATAATATGATTATTAGATTATAGTTTTTATCCCTTTGAAGCATTGTGCAAGTTATCAAAACCCTAAGATAATGGACAATGTTCCTTGATTGCAGCAAGAAATCTTTGTATACTCTCCCAGGCAGAGGAATGACCCCATGCTATGCAGCAGCTCACAGGAGCTGAGGGAGAAGATTACAAACTGCGCTTTTGAACCTGGCCTCAAAGCATCCATCCGGCAGCTGGGCCAGGCGGGAGCAAACAAGAGTTCAGCATGGGAGAATAATGATAAAAAATGTAGTTTGCAAGTCTTCTCTGTCAATAACAAAGCTCATCTTTTTTTGTGCCAGCAAGACATTGCAGGCAGCCCACATTTCAAATTCAGTTAATCTCAAAATAATTCAAAAATCAAAGAGTTTATTCAACCATCAAGATATATCAGATTGACTTGCTGTGTACTCATACAAGAGACAGTGTTTGTGTGAAGGGGAAGGAAAGAATCCAATATCAGAATCAGCCATAGAAGCACTAGTTTTTGTGCAATTTAAATTGTTTTCAGACCACACTACTGCATTCTGAATACTAAGACATATTGCCAAAGAGTAGTTGGTGATGACATCATTTACATTCTCAACTAGAATTAAAATATAGCACCTTGATTTCTACAATTAAATGGTTCTTGCTTCTCCCTCAAAACTGAATATTTCCATCTCACTGGCTTTCCCTTTTAGTTAATTTCACAGTCATCTTTGGTAGGGCTGCTCTGTTATGAAAGACTAGCAGATAGGTGGGCAGAGGCATTGGGCTTGCAATTTGTTACAACATAATCATCTTCATCATAGTTGGCATTTTCTCAGAGTTTCCCCTCCATTCTCTCCCCCATCTCCTTCTCAACAGACAGGGAAGCAGGGTGGAGTTAAGCTAACTCCTTGAGCCACTGTTGGCTTACTGTGAAATATGAGCTATAATCATAGCCTGGAAGGATCTCAGTCAGTATTAGCTATCCATCTTCTTAATTTATTTTTTTCATTTTAAGGAGGAGGAGATTTCAACTAAGAGAGATAGATGATCTTGCTCAAGGTCATAGCTCTGCGAATGGCAGAGTTACCAGCTCTACAAATATACCCATTATCCTTTCTTTGTGCACTACTTGAAACTAAACGAATGAGGTGAGGTATGAGAAATGGCTATCTTGGAGATATATTGAGTATAGTGTCCATGACTGTTCAGTGTACATTGCTCAAATTTAGTGTTAGATACAGTAATCAAATCTGACCAAGGAGTTAGGAATAGTTACTAATATTTCTATTCCCTGAAATGGTGTTGTGAAACTAAAGATTGTCCTTCTCCACTCATTTGTTTTTTTCAACACAGATCCCTTATAATTTTGTGAATTTGGTGCCTCAACTAATTTGACAGCAAAATATCATTATCAGATATGGGAAGCCAGACATATTCTTTATTAATCCAACTAGAGAGAACATTTTATTGTTTTAGTGCAATTGGGTTAATATGTTGGAATATGAAATTCTGCCCCAATCTTACAGTGCATATAATTTATTGCATATACCTCAATATTATGTCTCATGTCTAAAAAGGGTTCCACATTCTAAAATACTTATGGACCCTATAAATCATGACCCTATAAATTTAGTACCTGTGATATACCAGATGCTCAGCTAGGCATGGGGAATGTTACTAGGAAGGAGAATGCTGATAATGAAGCTAACAGAGTTCTATGTTTCAATTGCTTAAATGACCTACTGGTCATGCTTACCTTTTGTAGTGGATGGTATTATAAGTCATGGTTCCTGTCCTCAAGGTGCCCATGTACCCTGTATGAAAATATAAAAACATCAGATCTATATGAGAGATGCTACAATAATAGGTGAAAATTCATACACTTAAGCTGCTACTGAAACTGATCTCAGACACTGTATTATCTCTTGTCACATATTGGTAAATAATAGGATACAAGAAAGCCCAGAATCAAGGAATGAGGACATGACAATAATGGATAAGACTAGAAAAGTGGTAGCACGTGATTCAGTAGACCAGGGATATCCAAGTACAGCATTTAATCAAACATAATGTCAGTTAAGATAGTGAACTGAAATATGAGATGAAACTGACAGTTGGGTACTTGTCACAAGCCCTTAATGTCCTTTTATAAGTTATTGTTATAGGAAAGGGTATGTTAGTGTTGGAGTCAGCTTTCATGTTGCTGTGCTGAAAGAACCCAAGCAAAAGCGGCTTTTGGAGGAATGGGTTAATTTGTCTTACAGACTCAAGGTGACACTGCATCCTGGCAGGGAAAATGATGGCATGAGCAGAGGGATGGAAATCACCTCTGCCACGGCTCTGCAAAAAATGGCAGGAAGGTGTGCCAAACACTGGCGAGGGGAAGCTGGCGTATAATCCCCATGAGCCTGCCCCTGACAACACAGCTCCAGTGAGGTTGTGAAACCCAAACTGCCACCAGCTCAGGATCTATCAATCAGAACACATTCATTTTTTTTTTTTTTTGGTGGGGGACACCTGGATCAAACCATGACAGTCCACCCCTGGCTCTCACAAACTAATAAACATACATGATGTAAATACAATGTGTCCAGCTCAACTCCCAAGTCCCCACAGCCTTCAACTGAACCATAATACTAATAACTAAACCCGTAATGGCACAGAATATTCGCACTGCAAAAACATATCGAACCAATACAAGATTTACAAGCAGGGCACCATCAAGCTCTAACTCCAAGTTCAATGATCCTGCATTTGAACAAGTCTCTTGGAAATTCTATTCCACCCCTCCAGCTTGGCTATTCACAGTCTGGGAAAACCTCATCCTGTGCTGGCAGTTTGCCTTGGCAGCCATCCATAGTCCTGATATTCGCTGGGTCTCCATTACAACCCACAGTTCATCCTCATGGCCCCATCGAGCTTCCATACAGGCAATCTAGCATACCTGCTTCACATTGTCAATGGCTATTTTTCAAAAACAAAACTGTGTTACACATCCAATGACCCTCTCTTCCTGCATTTGCTATATTCCACAGAACCAGGTGGGCTACCAATTTATTAATCCAGGGGGAAACAAAGCATTCAGGCTCCTTACTTCAATGAATCTGCATTGTTCCTGTTGTTCCAATGCAGACCAGCTGGCCCAATCTCAATGGTTGTCATCTCTCAAACAATTGCACGTGAACGGGCAGCGGTTTTGGCCCAAAGATCTTTCTTTCTGTGCCATCTCCATCTGCTCACATCAGTCTATCTTTATGTAAAGCAGCCCTGCACAGGTTCCCAGGACACAGGCAAGCAGAATGCAGCAAGCCTCTCACACAAACTGCTTTTGGCACAGTCCTGACAAATTCTTTCTCACCCTCCTAAGCCAAAACTCACAGCCCATAGTTCTTACTTCATTCAGGTTTTTTTTTTTTTTTTGTTTTGTTTTGTTTTTTTTTTTTTAACCTCTGACCAGAATGGTCAATCAAGCTGTACTCACAGCACTGTGATGCATCTCTTAGGCCGAGATTTCAAATCCTTCCATATTCCTCCTGCAGATCACTTCCAAAAGGCCAAGCCACAGATAAGGGTTCTAGCAGCAACAGACCCTACATCCTGGTACCAAAACCTGTTGTAGTCAGCTTTCATGTTGCTGCAACATAAGAACCCAAGCAAAAGTGGCTTGTGGAGGAATATGTTTATTTGGCTTACAGACTCAAGGCGACACTCCATCCTGGCAGGGAAAACGATGGCATGAGCAGAGGGCTGGACATCACCTCTGCCACAGCACTGCAAACAGCAGCAGGAAGTTGTGCCAAACACTGGCAAGGGGAAGCTGGCTTATAACCTCCATAAGCCCGCCCCCAACAACACAGCTCCAGCGAGGTTGTAGAACCCAAACTGCCATCAGCTGAGGATTGATCAATCAGAACACATTCATTTATTTTGGGGGGACACCTGAATCAAACCATGAAAGATAGGTTTTCATTTTAGCTTTAGAGCAATTGATGAGGGAGCATTTTAAGATATAGCATCTCATATTTGTCAAATTCATGGCACAAAATATTTCTACCTAAAACCTAATATTGTCTAAACCCTTCACATGAGAGTAGTTGTACCCAAGAGTATATCAAATAATGCCTTGCCAGTTTGCAGGGCTAGGGTCAAGTTCTGAAGAGTGGGAGAAAATCCAAACTCATATAGCACCTGCCCACACCCAGTAGAACATCATTTTTAAATAGCTAATGCTTAATGCAAGACCTGATTTGTGCTACTCAGGTGACCATCAATTACAGAACTTCCCTGGCATCTGGCCATGCTGCATGCCTTCCCTTGGCAGTAATTGATGGGCTGAAGTGATTAAGTGTGATATGCTACATCACAGTCATCATTCCCATAACCAAGAGGATATGAGAACACAAAACATCCTCAGTCCTTTATTGATAATGCTCATGAGCTGTCCAGACAGGAGCCATTTATATATTTGGTGTTCTCATTTTTCCTTTCTTCCCTGGAGCTAGATGTTGCAGCTGGTAGGGCCATTAGCCTCTTGTCCCTGCTGGTGAATTCTGGTTTGCAGCCTGCTTATCTGTCAGGACAGAAGCCTCATGAACCCAGCAGGAACATGTAAAAGGGGATCTGAGAATCAGCAATCCCCACCTGGTGAGCCATTTTGCCACTTATCTAACTATGTGTTACAAGAGCTAGCTGAGCCAGTCTGTTGAGATGGGGGAGACAATAACAATTATAATAACACCAATAGCAATTGTTACTTTCATTATTTGCTCTTACTTGAATGAGACATTCAAAAGTTAATTCATTAGAAGCTTAATCCAGAAATTCAGGTGTTCTTGGCACTGGTAGTATAGCCTTTGGGTAGTAATTAGATTAGAAGAAGTCATGATTGTGACCCTCATAATTACATCAATGGCTTTATAGAAAAGAGCCACATGCTAACTTGTTTTTCCAGTTTCGGTATGTGATTCCACTAGCTGTGATATGATACAAAGGCTGAGTAGAGGACAGTGCCATGCTTTTGGACATTCAAGCATCCAAATCATGGAGAAAATTAAACTTGTATATAAGTCATATGGTTGTTATTATTTTGTAACAACAGAAAATGTGTGGCAACATTATTATAATAATTTTAATAAGATTCTGTATATTGTTTGAATACCTACTCTGTTGCCAAGGACTTTACATTCATTTACTTAATGCATAGAAGAATCCAGAAAAACATGACTCATCTTGTATCATTTGCTCAATACTGTACAGATGGATTTTTGTAGTATCTAGATTCAATCTCATCAATTTTTGTCAAAAGCATATGCTCTTTTTTCTATACTATCTTGCACATTTGGAAAAATGTCATGCAATGAAGGTAACATGTTTGAATTTTTTTATTTTATTTTTTACTATTTATTTTTTTTTTGCAAGCAGGAGTAGATTGAAGGACAGACCAGCCAGATAGCTAGTTGCCAGAGGCATCAGACTGTAGTCTAGTGTAGGCTAAACAGCAAAGGAAAATTTGGAAGTATAGATCAAATTAACTCAATGAGTCTTTCCATTATTGACTACATATCCTGTAAAGAAGACAGGCTTTGAAAAGAAAAGAAATCATTTCTTATTAGATTGAACATATACCCATTGAGTATTTGCATAATACATTTATAAGTTTCACAAAGCCAAGGAGCCTTTGCTGCCAATCCTCAGAGCAGTTGGTTGCCTAAAGTGATCATAGCAGTGAGTTAGAAATCTAAGAGAATAATGCATGATCTACTGCTCTGTACCAAGAATGAGTAAATTATTTTCCTATTTAAATTTTGAATAGGTTAAATACGACTTACAATTATTTTTGTTGAAGAAAAATAGCATTTAATAAATCTCTTAACTTCAACATAAAGAGATGATAATTTTGATAACAAAGAATCAGTTAATATTTGCTTTCATATTTCTCTAATACCATTTTTCCTCATTGCCTATGGCCTGCCTTCCTTTCTTCCTCAAGCTTTTTACTTCTCCTTTCTTTCTTCTTGTTCCTTTTCTCCTGCACACTACAGCAGTTGACCGAGGCATTAAAGTTCCACCAGTACTTGCTGACCCACCCTAATTATTGGGAGTCTCCATTTTGGTACCTGGCACCATTCCATGCCATAGTAGTGGAGAATCTGTACTGTCTGAACCTTGCAGAACATAACAGATGATCACCATGAGAAAGCAATGTGTTCTTGGACAAAGTGACTGGGAGCTTCAGAACCATTCTGAAAGGAAGATTCTAATGGTATACAAGGATCACATGCATAAAGGCCTCTGTGTTCTTAAGCTGAATCCCTGGATGGTCAGGCTTGTCTTTGCTTACTTCACTCTCACTCCACTCACCTAAGAGACCTTCATCAGTCAGTAGATGATACTTTCAAAGTCTTTTTTGACACCTCCTTACAAATAAGTAGTATGTTTGGCAAACTATTCACCTGGCTGCATACATAATAATGGCATCACTTTGAGTCACTGAATGAATCAATTCTAGTAGCATGGAAACTGAAGGTCACAGAAAGCCCATATATTGAAAAACAGATTGAGGCTAGAATCATCAGTGCTTAAAGTTAAAAGAATCTAAGGAATAATTAAACTCTTCTTGTACAAAGAGAAGTACTCGCTCAGAGAAGACGTTTATTAAATTTATGTAATGAGTCCATCTATGACCCCAAACTCTAGTATCCTAGCTCCAAGACAGGTCTAAGCATTTGAAAGGAATTATATATAGCATCTCCTTGAGCAGCAGCTATGAAAGCACACAGTCCCCTGAATTTTCTTTCCACTTGTGTATTCTATGTCTGCCTGAGGTCAAAATGTGATCTAAGTAACTTACTGATCGAGCTAGGAAATGGCTTTTCTGTCGAGGATTATTCTAGAATTCAAGTATATGGGATTCAGATAAATATAACTCTCCTTGCTTTTAAACTGTCATCCCTTAGTCAAAGGGAGCAGGAGAGGTTTAAACACAATTTTTTGCTGGTATTTGCAATATTAATGAAATTGAAAAAAGCAATATTAACAGAGGCAGTGACAGTGTGGACAGGGACCTGGCTCCATACTTATTGATTTGTCTCTAAAACCATGCAGATAGCAGGGGAAATGACATTTATCTGACATTGGCTTGCTTCATTGTTGAAGGTCTTTGTTCTCTGTATGCTTTAGTTTGTTACATCAAAGAAGACTGGACACTGTTAGCTATTATGTGGTAGGCTATTTATGTTGCCTTAGAATATTACAATTGGTCATTTTTTCCTCCAGTATCTTCTAAAAAATATTAGAAAATGAATGTTTTGCTCTGCTAGGCTCATGGCAATAAAAAAAAAGAGGAGCTGATACAGAATTTAGATTGAGCTTCCTTTTGAGTGGAGGGTCTGGGTAGAGCCAGAGACGAGATTTGTTCATGCATTGTCTGCTTCAGGCTGACTCAGTCCATAAATTAAAAAGAGAGTTTGTTTTTATTTAACACACAAAGCAATATGCTTCACTTTTGGACTTTTGTAATGCTGTGTTTTCATTGGTCCTACTACCCTACGACTTTCCCTCATCTGCCCTAATGCCACTTGTACTTCCTTTACATATTTGTCCCCTTTTCCCTTGCTTATCACATGGATTCTAGTACCTCACTTTTTCATTACACTTCCTTTAAGCTGTCTTTTCCTTCTCTTTTTATAGTCCCTTTCCTAGCTCCATGACCTAACCCATGCTCACTCCCATATAAATACACAATTATAAAAGTTAACAACATGTTAAAGATAGATGGCATAAAAATTATTAGTCAGCTGGATTTTCAAGACCTACTTGGGAATATTTCTGGAGTTAGTTTAAGAAAAAAAGAATAACTATAGTAATCAAGTCTTTCAAAAGAAACTTTCAAAACAAATCCTTAATGGCTGAAAAGTACGTAATGTTTAAATTGAAAAACAAGCACCAAGTCAGGCCTGACCTTACTAACCAGTTTTGTGTCAAAACCATTTATGTGATAATCATCTGTGCTTTTCTATTGTCCAATCTCATGTACCTTGCTTAAATTCTTGGTTTAATCATTAAAAGAAACTATAACTGCATGTATAAACAAAAATACTGTATTACAATAATCAACTGTATATAACTCTGACAAATGCTCAGTAAAATTGTACTTAGATACACTCTCTTTCAGTCTGTGTCTGTTTGTCACTTAGCTGAATCCTTGCCCACTTCTCCAAGGCCCTGTTCCTTGGGTCCCAGCATTCTGGCAGAGCTGGTCCATGGCAATGTGGTGTTTGGGCTATCTCATAATCCATACATAATTTTTATTGTTTATTATCCATCATTAGACACACTGAATGAGCAAATAATGTATGCAAATAATGTATACCGGATTCTGCGATTTATCTCCTCCCTGTCCCCAATTAGGTGAATATCCTCCTCCATAGGCAAATTGGTTTAGTCCAGGGGGGTTTATGGATAGCCTAGGAGTCAATGCAGTTCCACCTCCTATGTATTTTGTTACTGAGGGGGGTGATGTCTCTGGATATTCTCCTCCACCATTGCTCTTGAAATCTTTCCACCCCCAATTCCACTCAGTTCTCTGAGTCATGGTGGGTGAGTATAAGGCTGCTTTTTTGTTGAGGTCTTAGGGACCTCTGTACTTCTGCTTTATGTTGTGTTGAAGATCGGTGGTATCTGTCTTGCTGGCTTATCCTGGGTTGACTGATTGGCTGTGGTTATAGGTCTCTTGCTTATCCCACCACTCTCTGTGAGGGTTCCATGTGGATCCTCCACAGTAGGTCTGGGGTGGCTCATCTCTTTCCAGGATGTCAGCCATCAGCCTGTGACTTATTGGTAGGGTTGGAAAGGCCACAGCTCTCTCTGCCTTCTGAAAAATACAATCAGAATCTCCATCGGAGATATACATTTCTGAATTGGCTACATTCTATTGTGAGCAGCCTCTTTGTAAGTAACTTGTAAAGTGAATTTCTCATTGGAGGCCTAAGATTTTGGTTCCCAATATATTTTGCCCTGACTCCCAATTCCAGTTAAGAGTCCATAAGCCCATGAAAAATTGATCAGTCCAGCAACTCCTGGCCCAGTCATTAGCTCCTTCCCTCACTGAGCTGTTGACCAAAGAGACCCATGAGGTCCCAAAAACAAGACAGGATTCTGTCAAAGTGCCTGAATACCCATGCCAGACCTATGGTAAGAGCCTGTTGCTGAAGATACCACAGAAAGCCATCAATCATCACTGAGAGACCCTGCAAGGTTCAGAAGGGTAACCAGTCCCCAGATGGTAGTTAGGGCAGTGCTGGAAGGCACTGCATAAACTTCCAGGGGAAACTGGTCAATGGTAGTTGGAATAAACCGAGACCACTGATATGAAACACAGTCTACCACCATGAGTAGGCTGAACACACTTCCTTCTGAGGGGGAACAGCAAACCAAGATATGAACACCTGAGCAATGGAGATGCCAAATCCTAGGAGAGGCAATCAGCAGCTTTTAATCTGGTCCACTCAGTGACGGGGAGACCTTAACCATATATTTTTTAAAAAATCTTCTCTTAAATTCTAGCTCCTGTTTCTATAGGATGGTAATAATTATTCCTAAGAAATTTCTAGGTCTAAACATTTATAGTTCTATCCTCAATCAATTCTGCAATATGAGGGCTTTTTGCAACAAGCAAGAAGGTAGCACAGAGCCAGAATTTGAACTCAGATTTCATAACTCATTGAATGCAGTATTTCCATATATTTTTGAACAAAAATGTCATAAGAGATGCTTAAAATAGTTACACTTTCTGGAGCATTATTCAATTACAGATGTAGACAACAATCTTGAGTCTGTTATTGACTTTTGTGGGACCTTTACCTTTAAATGCTTTGTTTTATTTCCCTCCTTCATCAAACACTGCCTGCATCAGGTAGCTCACCAGATTCTTGGAAGTCTCATACAAGATGGTAGGCAAGAAGAGACTTGCCTACCATCTTTTATAAATAATATTATAATAATATTAATAATTTTAAAATATCCTCAGAAGACTTTTGCTATCAGCAATAGTAGACTACTTGTGTTTTGGGGCACTTTGAAATGTTCAGGTCTAGGTAACAACACCTTCATTGACCCTTTCTACTAAAATTTATTAGAAATTATATTTTATAACTGAATTAGCATTAAGATTAGAATAGGTTCTTGAGGTAGGTTCTTATTCTAGCCCAGGCTGACCTGGAATTCACTATGTAGACACAGGGTGGAGTAAAACCCATGACAGTCCTACCTCTCTCTGTTTCTTCCCCAGTTCTGGGAATAAAGGTGTGTGCTACCATGCCCAGCAAGAAGAATGTATATATTAATATTATATATTAAGATACATTATTTAATCTGAAAGGTTTCTTTCCTTTTTTATTGTCCATAATGAGTTACATTATTTAGTGGGCAAATGATGAGTTGTTATCCCCAGTTCCCCAATGCCCCTCTTCCCCATCCCCGATCAGCTGGATATCCTCCTTCATGGGCCATCTGGATGAGTTCTTGGGGCAGGGAATCATGGATAGCCTAGTATTCAGCCTGGTTCTCCTGGCCCTAGTATGTTGTTGCTCAGGGGCATCATGCCTCTGGATATTCTCCCCCACCATGGCTCTCACAATCTTTCTGCCCCCTCTTCTGTTCAGTTCCCTGAGTTGTAGGTGAGTATTAAGGCTGCTTTAATGTTGAGACCTTAGGGGTCTTTGTGTGGAAAATCATTGGTGTCTGTCTCACTGGCTTATCCTGTGTTGATTGGATGGCTCTGGGTCCCTTGTTCATCCCGTCATTCTCTGTGGGGTTCCATATGGATCCTCCATTATATGACTGTGGTGGCTCATCTCTTGCCAGGATTTCAGCTATCAACCTATGGTCAGTTGGTATGGTTAGATGGGCCACAGCTCTCTCGCTGCATTCTGAAAAATACAAACTCAACCTCCATCAGAGAGTGAGATCAGTATAGGTTAACAGATATATACAATTCTGGATTATCTAGATTCTATTTTTAGTAGCCTTTCCATCAACCGCTCCCATAGTGCATCTTTTCTTGGAAGCTCAAGAGTCCGGGATTCTGTGTGTATCGCCCTAAATCCCCAATTCCGTTTAAGGGCTCCCCCTCACTAAGTGGAATATTTGGCCAAATTTAAAAGCTGTTTATTGTCTCCCCCATGCCTAGGCTCCTCCATTGCACAAGTGCTCCTTTCTTGGTTTGCTGTTCTCTCCCAGTCGGAGGTGTGGTCAGCCTACTCATGGCAGCAGATTGTGTTTCATGCCAGTAGTCTCTGTTTGCTCCAGATGTTGTTGACCAGCTTTCCCTGACAGCTTATGCAGTGCCTTCTAACACTACACTAACCACCATCTGGGGGCTGGTTACCATTCTGAACCTTGACAGGTCTCTCAATGCTGATGGATGGTATTCTGTGGTTTCTTCAGCAACGGAGTTTTACCTCAGGCCTGGGGAGGACACTTAAGAGCTTTGACAGAATTTTGTCTTGTTTTTGGAACCTCATGGTTCACTTTGGTCAACAGCTCATTGAGGGAAGGAACCGGTGACTGGGACCAGGGGTTGTCAGACTGATCAATTATTCAGATGCTTAGACTCTCTCCCCTACTACTCATTTCCTCTTTCTAGTCAGTGCCCACTACTTGCTGAATATGTTACAGTATGCTCGTGAGGATTTATGATTTTGAACCCAATTTGGTTTCTTTTTCCTTTTACTTTGATTGATATTAGTACATATTTGTTCTAAAAGTGTAGTGGGCCTTATATATGGTATCTACTATACCTAATGAATAAACATTCTACTGGCTTGGATCTACTACAAACTGAAATAAGTGACAAAGCGTCATCAAGTATAAACAATATTCATTTTAAGAGTTAGGGGAATCACAATCAGCAAGGTAATGATGGTTTATATTGATTGCCAACTTGACAGGACCTGCAATCATCTGGGAATTGAGTATGCTTTTGAGGGATTATCTCTGGTTTTGCCAGTGAGGAATTATCATGATTACATGGGAAGAGTGTGTCAGTTTGAATGTAAAGTGTACCTACCCCATGGCCTCATGTGATTGAATTCTTAATCTCCAGTGCTGGAACTGTTTGGGAAGGTTGTGGAGTTTTGGGTAGGTAAAGCCTTGATGAAAAGAAGTGTGTCACTGGGGGTACAAATTGGAGTGTTATACCCCAACCTTCGCTTACTACACTCAACTTGCTTTTCTACTTCCTCCCTGTTGATGTCACACTGTGACAGTAGCTGTCTGCTCTTGCCGTGATTTTCCCACCAGGAAAGAAACTTCCACTCAAAAGTTATAAGCCAAAATAAACGTTCTCCTTCCTTAATGCTTTTGTTCAGGTGTTTTGTCCCAGCAATGAGAAAGTAATTGCTGCAAGGACTTAACTGTGGGAAGCACTATTCCACAGGCTAAGGTCCCAGATAGGACAAGATGAGAATGTTAGAGTGTGCCAGTATTTGTCACAATCTGACTCCTCACTTTAAAGTGAATGTGACCAGCTGCCTCATGCTCCTTCTACTATGCCTCACTGCCATGTTCACTGTTACTTTAAACTATAAACTGAAGTAGCTCTTTCCTTAAGCTGCTTCTAGTTAAGTATTATTTTTTGTCCCAGATATGAGAAAGTAACACAGAGGCAAGTATAACTTTTATTCTCAAAATATTTCTTAATTTGAGAACTGTAGCTGAGAAGTTGAGAAGATGAACAAGGTTTCCAAAATTTGAGCAAGAAGACAAAACTGAATTTCAGGGCCTACCAAAGGAAAGGTTCTGGTAAGGACATAGTTGCATCTAAAGAAGAATATCCTAGGTATAATAACAAGCTTGAAATGGGCTCTTGCAGGAACTGAAGTCAAACATCTGGTCATTTTAACATGTGACTAGAATAAAATGTTTTGAGGTTTTTTTGAACCCTTAGAGTGCCAATGGTTGCCAACAAGAAACACAAGCTGTACAGGAAAGTAATATCATCTTATGCCTCATAAAGTTTTGCAACTTTGCACATAGGATTTTTAATAATCGTCAGACATGGGAAGCAATATGATCATATGAATAGAAACTAAGGTAGAATACAGATAACAGAAACAGATGCATAAAAGCCTCACATAGTGGAATTATCTTGTATAGACAATAAAATAACTATGATTTACATGCTTAAACAAAATTGTCTTCAAGTGGGACAGTTTCTTCTTGGCTACAGAAGAAATGTACATGAAATACAGTGAAATATTGGTCAGTTTGAAATATTTGCTATACCTGTCTATTATTTGTGGTCTTGCACTTGGAAAGCTATCTATAGGAACCAGTATGACACGCTGCCCTATATTGGAAACATTCCTTTCCTCTTATGCTTATGTCTTCTTTGAACATTTGGAGTTTCAGGATCCTTTTAGTGCTTTATTTATTTATTTACTTGTGTATATGCGAGTGTGTGTATATGGGTGGGTGGGGTACTAGGTCCTCTTGCCTCTGCAAACAAACATTAGTTACTTGGGCCACTTTTTGCATTCAGCTTTTGTGGGTGGCTTGAGAATTGAACCTTGGGCAAGCAAACACCTTTTACCATTGAGCCATTTTGCCAGCACCTCAGGTCCCTTTGGTATTGCACAACATATCAGTCATTTTTTTATATAGTACCATTAAATTGAAAATTTAAAGACATTTGGATAACATTGAGTTTTGTTGTATTTTTGATTGTAAGAAAGAAATGGAAAAAAAATTTGTAGGAGGAATGCTAAGTTTACTCAAGAAAGTGACTCTTTAAAAAGTCGGTTTTACATGTCTTCTTATAAATACTATTGTAATTATAAATGAGTTATATTGTCCCTTAATTAAAGCTTATCTGAGAGAGTCGTTTTACTAAAGCAGTTTATTATTACCTCAAGCACATTTGTGCATAATACTCGACAGAATTATTCACTTTAATCTTTATCTAAAAGTTAGACTCTGCACAAATTCAGATTAATCCCATTGCCAAAGAGTGTGACTTCACCATGGTAAACTTTCATAAGAGGAAATACTGAATATTTCATTTCTTGGATTCTCACAAATGGTCTTTTGAAAAACCTGTAATGATAAAAAATGATGTTTTAATTGGGTTAAGAATGGGGGCAGTAAATATTTTGAAACATGGTTTCAAATCTTTTTCTATGAAAGACAACTCATGGCTGAAGGAAAGCAATTCTTTTTTCAGTTAGAGTGTTTAAAAGTAATTAGTCAAAGGAGAGGGATTTAGAATCATCATATCTTAGGTAGTTTCAACTGGCTATAATAAATGAATTTTCCATTTGACACAGAATGGAAATCACATTCTGTTGCCACCAGCAGCAGGTTTTCCTTCCCCTCCCCTTTCTTCCCTTCACTGCCTCCCTCCCATCTTTTCTTTGTCCTGGATGTTAAGTTCTCCCCCAGGAAGCTGTCATTGGTTTGAATAATCCTATTGCTTTCTAAATTATGCCCTTTTGCTTTATTGTGGCCTCCAATGGGAATAAATTTAGCCCTGAGATAACTTTTTATGGTTATTTTAGTTTCTTCCTGGGAGAGTCACTCACTTTGCTATGGTCTACAACATAGGTACCACCATTCAGAGTCAGGAGGGGCCACATCATTAATTCAGGGGAATTTGTAGTTTCTGGGCTGTTACTTTTCATAAATCATATGTAATCACATTTCTGAAAGTATAAACAAACCCCTTGTTAACTGAATAAGACAAAAATTAACTCACTCCCCTGTCTTCTGACAAAAGTAGCTGCAAAATGCATAGCATCTTAACACCATCTACATGAGGAACTCACATTAAGAACTAAAGTGAGATAGAGAGGAGTGCATACCAAGGGATTCTGTCTTTATAAGAGTTTATGACCAAATAGAAGAGAATGGATGCATGCGAGGAAATGGTGTGTGGCCTTTGCTTTGTTCCATATTCAGACTTCATCTCTTTAGCTCCCACTGTTTAGCATTGTGTTTGGTGTACTTTAGCTACTTGGTAGTGCATTGTTAAATACATTAGCAAACTGAATTAGTGTGGATTCAGTGTTAGGCCATAAATACCTCAGGGAGAGAACTTATCCAGAGAGAGAGCTAATGCAGTGCTTATAAGGAATCAGGGGGATCTAATGACTCACTGACCATCAACTCAACTGTAGATGTTAGGTTCATTTACTGTTTGAGAATATGACAAAAACCATGAACACTTGTTCCAGAAAAAAAACATAGAAACACTTGTAAGTTTGCAGTGCAATTAAGTCTTCCCATGGATTGTTTAAATGTCTCTAGTCATTTGGTTAGGATCTCAGCTCCGTTGAATGTCAGGCACTGGGTGCATTGAAAGCCCAGAAGAGAGATATTTCACCTTGTTTGGTAAAGCAGCAGTGTAGGCTTTCAGAAGAGTTGAAGACTGGGGTTGATATCTGAAGGATGCACAGAATAATATTAATACTTATACACATGAAATACCCAGAGACCTTTCCTATCCATCTTATTGAAAATAGCATCCCAATCCCAAACCGATCTCCTTCATTTTTCATTGTGGTTGTCCTAATATCATTTGTAATTGTGTTATTTGTTTTGTTTACATATTTATTGTCAATGCTGCTACCAGAATATAAGTGCCATAAAGGTACGTGAATTATGTCTGCTGTATTCTCTATATATCCTCAGTGCCTGAAACAGTGAATGGTATGCTTAACTATTTGCTGACTGAATTGGTGTTTTCTAGGCAGAAGGAAAAGCTTGAGCTAATGTGTGATAGAGTATATGAACACAGTGCTCACCATTTTGAGAGGGAAAATATAAATGTGAGTGACTGTAGATGAGACTTAAGAAGAAGGGAATAAACAGGTCTTGTAGAACCTTGTTAAGCTAATTTATCTCTATAGATCTAACATGGAGATCATATTCATATAGTATTTAATGAGGACAAGATTTTGACTTCAAGGACAAGAACTGGCAGATTGGAAGAGACAAGGAGAATTAGGTAAGGTAAAGCAAGTCGTCCAATGCAGGTTGAACTAGAATGGTCCATCATAGCAACCCCTCATCTCTTGCTTGTCCTTGACACTAGTTTGTCTCTTACTATAAACTGGTACTTTTGATTTAGCCTCTATTAAGAATTAAATTATAGTGATGATGCTAAAATAAAGTCAAAATTGATCTAGACATTATATACAGAGTTTATCCACAAAACTACCTTTTAAATGTATTTCTATTATATTGTAATCCCATAACCTCAACAAGGAAATTAAGACTTGAGTGAAGCAACTTCTGTGTCATAACTTCAGCAATCAGAAGAACATGGTTTGCAACTAAGCAGTCTGTGCCCAATTCTAACTGATAGTGTCAGCTCCTTACTACTAGGCATTTTAAAATCTGCCTTCAAGCTTAGTCAGTGGACTTGAGCAGACTCAATGATCCACCACTTGACTTTTGTCTTTAATTTCCATCCTCAATGCCCTTACTAGTTTATAGGTCTCTATGGCCAAAGACTGCTCTGGGCTGTGATAAATAGCACTGCACAAAGAATGATAAGATCCCTAATGAGATTAAACTCTGAATTCTCAAGAGGTAGTTTGAGTGGATTAGAGATTATCTGGGCCAAATCTTGCATTCAAATTAGTATTGATATTGTCACTTTAAAGTGACTTGTTAACCGAAACAGTATCTTTGATTAGATGGGTTTAGAGAAGGTCTTTTCAGTTAAAGCAGTAGTAGCTAGAAAGACTCTGGGACCGAATTTTTAAATCAATCTATATTATAAAGCATATAAAAGTAGATAATCATGATAATGACTTTTAGCATTGCTGAGTTATGATTTTGAGATACTTCTTATAACGTTTTGCATGTATTTTACTTACTTAATCTGGGTAACCTTCTGAGGTAGAGACCATTGTTATCTTCAGTTTTAGAAGTGGAAATTGACGTACAAAAAGTGGTCATTCAAATTACTCAAATTCGACATCTTCACTGAATTTCTAGTTCTAGAACAAGCAGGTCTTAGCAACAGAAGAACAACACTAGCTCAAAGCAACCTTGAGTTCTGAGAAACAAGGACTAAATTACTAATGTTCTAATAGTCAAAGAATTAGGAAGGAGGCTTCCGGTTCATGATGGCAGACTAGAAGCCACGCAGTGTCCCCAGGGGAACAGAGGTTAGGGTTTTTAGCTGTGTTAGAGGCCGTGGAAGCGAGCAATAGCCAGGTCCTCGAATCCGGTTGCCTTCCAGCAACAGAGTCTTCTGACTGAAAGCTGAATCTAGCTCAAGGACACACCGGAGACAGTGAGTGCAAAAAGCCAGCTAGCAGGACCTGCTCCTGCGGGCTGAGCCATTCCCTTCCTCGCGGCTGAGCCACTCACCTTCCCGGGTCCTGCTCCGAGGATCCAGCCGCTCCAGATTTGGTGGCTCCTGGTCCGGATCCCGCGGCTTCCCGGCCCGGGCTGCTCCTGCTTCCCGGTCGGGCCACTCCAGTTCCTGCCGATCCCGGGTTCGAGCTGCTCCAGATCCGGCAGCTCCCGGTCTGGATCCCATGGCTTCCCGGCCCGGGCCACTCCTGCTCCCTGGTCGCACCACTCCAGTTCCCGCTGATCCCGGGTTCGAGCCGCTCCCGTTCCCGCCAATCCCGGGTTCGAGCCTCACGCGTTCACTGGCTCCCGGGTCCCAGCTGCTCCTGTTCTCGCCACTCCCGGGGCCAAGGGGAATGGGCTCCTAGCTGGGCCTGAGCTGCCCTGCTTCCAGCTGCCCCCTCTTATCCCCAGGACACAAGCCAACAGGG